>RCAB01000269.1:0-87589 GCA_003640385.1 Setaria digitata | reverse complement strand
TCTTATTTTTGGATTTTAATCAAGGTAACTTTATGGGTTATTGTGACCTGTTGCAGAAATTCCCTTTTTTTGAGAATTGTCATCAGTTTTAAAAGATGTGGTGAGTCATTGTTAAATTTACACCTTGTGGATATATCCAAAAAATTCTTCGGTATCATTCAACTCAGTATTTATATTTTTTTTTTTAGAAAATAAGCGCATTGGTGGGATAAAGCTCTAACAAATATTCCAGTGACTTTACTATTCTCCTACATTTTTTTTTCAGAAACTTGCAAATAATACCCATTCTCAAGCCGATTTTTTTTTTTGGATAATACAGTTGCCGAAGAATTTGCTAAATATGAAATTTCATTGAATATAATGGGTCTGGTAATTTAATATCCAATATATACCTGCTGTACAACAATGTTATAAACATGAATTTTTATTGCACTTTTTTTTTTCAAAATTTGCGAAAAAAAGAAATTGATTTACGATATTTGCTGACATCGGAATGATTACGTGCTAATATCATTAGTGCAAGAAATTTTAAAGAACAAATAAAAATGATTTGGGTTTTAACTTTTGAATTAGATAATTGAAAAAGATTGTATGGATAAATTAATGTAAATAGACTAGTTTAATAAATTAAATTAAGCAAATAAAATTAAATACAAAAAAATTTTCTAATTATGCGGTTAAAATATTCGAATTTATTGCATTAAAGTTCCCATACTTTTTATTTGTCACTGATAAGCTTATCAATAATGTTTAATCGTTTAGAAATTCAAATCAGTTATTTGTATAGAAAGAACAAGGGAGATGTAGTAAAAGAAAAACAAAAGCCACTAAATGACAAAAACGTGCAACAAAAAGCATGTTCAAATTTCTTCCTTAAAAAATTAGATTTACAAAAATTAAAATGTGGCATTATACAATTTTACATGAATACCTCAGTGAATTAAACTTAAAAAAGTAGCTAAGAAGTAGCTTGAAAGTCCATTTTTAATTAATTAACCTTTTCACCTTCAAAAAAAGGGAGGAGAAGAAAGTAACTAGTAAAAATAAGCAAAAATTATAGGGTTTATACATGCACAACGTTTAATATTGTTTGCTATCTGTACAGGAATATAATTTTTTGATACAATTTTAATAACCAATGTTTTTTTTTTTTGAATAAGATTTGTAGAAAAAGATTTCTATATTTAATGGTAAAATCTAATGAGAAATTCTTATCAGTTAAATTTTAAATAAAATTTCGAAATCTAGAAATTTTTCGACAAGATTTTCGCATCACTTTTTCTTTTATTATTCTTGCAGAGAAATTGAAATAGTACATCCGATTTTTTTAATAAGCAAATATTGATATGATGCAAAAGCATTGGAAACGCATGTTACAAATATCAAAATACCCAGAGGATGTCACGTTGAGAATCATCGATTACTGCCATATTAATCATTATTCTATACTTTCTCAATTTCTCTATTTCTATGAGTACAAAATATATTATATGGTAACCAGAATTCCGTAACGTAGAAATTATTTTATGCAAGACCGAATGTTATCATACTGTGCTTATTAATGAGCCGAATAACTGAATTAAGAAAAAAATTTGTTTTCTGTTTTCCTGATATTTATTTGAATTATCTCCCATTTATTAAAAATTTTAGCAAAATTTTCAGAAATTCGTCGAATATTCAACAAAAATCAGATAGAAACAAGGGCTTGTCGAATAGTGGAGTAAAAGCAATCTTTCAAAAATCTTCAGTGATGACAATTGACATTTTCTGGGCCTTGATTTTCATTCCAATAAAAAAATGATAAGTGTTACCATAATGCAACTGCGCTATCTTGAGTCATCCATCACATGGCAATGAAGTTGCGGCATATGAAATCATCCATAAAATAGTGAATGCATCCTAAATTATCTATTAAAGAATGTGAAGGAACACTGTAAAATCCATAGGTTTTATGCATTTCAACGAAAAACAGTGGAAAATGGGGAGCTACATTTAAAATCATTCATTACTTCAAAATAGCACAATAATGTGAACTTGTAGTAGCACTGAGACTTTTCTTTTTAATTGAGAAATTTAATAGTTTTTATTTTCTTAACTTTCATAATTGGTAAACAGCGGAAACCTAGTTAGCAATTCTTAAATAAATCTAAGCAACTTAAAATTTACTGTTTATTATTTCAACTCCAGGTTTTTTTCTCTCTCCTCTCCCCCAATTGCCATTTTTTGTTTTATTGAATGGTCATTGATACTTACACTTCTATGAAACAATCTCATCAGAAGAAATGGCTTTATATACAAATTATTATTATTATTATGCCCCAAAGTACATGTCCTGTGTAACCTTGAACTTTCCCTATTCATTGAAAATGAAATGTAGAACGAACTACTGGAATGCGCAGAGAGACCCATTTTAATGTGACCGAAAAATTATGCAATTTGGATAGAACAAAATATAAGAACCCATATAGTACAACATCAAGCAAAACTAGCGTAAACTATTTGAGAAAACATAAGGAAAAGAAAAGAATTTAAAAAAAAGTGAAAAACAAATAATATATTGTGTACTACTGATACGTTTTGGAAGGCTAATTATGGGAGGATTTGAAATTCTGGAAACAGAGAGCCGAGAAGAAGAAAGAGCCGGGTTAGTTCTGCAAGTCCTTAAAAAAGAACAGAATTTATGAAGCAAATCACAAAAATTTTCTAAATTACAAAAAAATAAATAAATAAATTACAACGGAATGATCGCAAATTTTACGGAATTAGGTACCGAAATAACCACTTTACATATATACACAATCTGGAAAAATAAGGAGTGATTGAGATAATTAGCCTACCAAACATGAATGATGAGACTAATTACAAAATAGATACAAAAATTTTGAATGGAGATAAGGACTTACTTGTAAGCGCAGAATTAAAAAGAAAATTCTAAAAAGCTCTACAAATACCCAAATCTTGAGAAGTGTGAATGGTGTGAAAAAAAAAAAAAAAAAAAAATCGCTGAAAAGAATTAAGGTTTTCACTGCAATCCACTGCCTCATAGATCTAAAAAATCCAAAAACAAAAGATTGAAAACGGAGATCAAAGCTTACTGAAAGAATGCTAAATAAATACAATAACGAGCTTTAGAATCTTAACGCCTATTTAAACAACCAACTATGAAGCGAATATACGAGAAGGAAAAAAGGAACCAATTATATGAATAAATTTAAATGATTCTACTTGAATGTCTTAGACTTCATTATTTTGTGACAAAGTTACGGAACGAAAATGAACACAGTCTATGTGACAAAATTTTAAACGCATACAGCAATTTTTGCTGATTCGATTCGTTTTTGCCCAGTATTTAAATCACCGAAAAGCGATTCAAATGCGTCCTTGTAAGCTTCAGAGTGCACACCCTTAACTCGATTATTTTCAGTGGTTATTTCTTCTTCCTATAATGGAAAATTTATAGCAGTGAAAAAAATTCAAAAAAATGACAATAATATGCGCAACTCCTTGAGAAAGTTAGCGTGGGTGTTATCCAAAGAAAAAGTTATTTAGAAAAAGTTACCAACACAGATAAATTAACCAAATAAAAAAAAAAAACTAAAAATTCCCTGCTTAATTCACTGCAAAAAATTAAAAAAAAAAAAAAAGATTTATCTCAAAGTTTGCTACCTTTCGACTATTCGACGTTATACTTTCAATATTCTTAAAAAGGGAAGGTATTTCTCCGCCTCGATGATATTTGCTCCAAAATCGATGCATGTCAATTTTCAACTGTAAAAACATTAAATTTTTAAATTTAAGAAATATTTCCGCAACCTAAAAAACTGAAATTTTAAAAATAATGCAGAAAAAACAGAAAAAACAAGATGGGGATTCAAAGACTTTGCATTAGATATGGCAGACAGACGAGTTGCTGCACATAACTGGGATCAAAATTTAAAAAACACCTACATCAATAATTCGCTGATTTATATGGGCAATAATTGCGAGATGGTTTTTTTTCTCCAATTCTTGCTTTGATTTTGGCTGTGATATATCAGCAACATACGGAATCTGATAAAATCGCGAATCCTAAATAACGATTAATTAAATAATTTTGACTCTATTAATATAACAAGTACAAACTACCACCTTAATTTTTTATTGCATTAATGACGATAATTTCGGATAAACTAACCGCTAAAATACTTTCTGCTCTTCTACACAGCACATCTAATTCGTCTTTCTCCGATACTTGTGCTGACAACAGAGTTAATGGACCACATATGTCAGATGAATTCGTTATTGGATTCATCACATTCAACATTTGCATCCTTTCATTTGCCTCAAAGTTAAGAATTTCTAGCAAAATTAACTGAACGTATAAATTTCGTCGTTTCATTCTTCGTTACCCTACTTGCCTTATTCATGAGCTAAAAACAATATGGAGAACTGGGATCACAGATTTCTCATCAGTTATAGAGAACGCAAGCGAGCACTCAACAAAGTTTATGAAAAAATACTGTAATAGCTAAACCAATGGTTTTTGTTATATCAATGGGCAAGATCATCTGGCCTACAATGATCATGCAAACCAATGTCAATGCACTATTTAGGCTTTGAAATTCTTCTAGGACATCGTATAATACTTCTTTACTAGATTTTAACCAGACTTAAATTTTTGAAGTTTGGTCAAAAAGTGACAAAAGAATTGATGAAAGATGACGAAAGTTTCATAAAATGAATTTCAAAAACCCAATGTGAATGACAAGCAAAAGGACGAAAAAATTTGGCAATACTTTCAACTGTCGAATATGTTGATGAGCCCACTCTAATGCCATTTTTGTTTCTTTCAATTGAGCTTCTAGATACGCCACTTCGTTAAACTGCTCGGCTGTTGATGGAAGAGAATCGCTTGGTGTAGGTGGCAAAAATAGAGCTTGCGTTTTAGAATGATTTACGCCAGCCATGTTCATAGTTTGTAGTTGCTTAAAATAGAAAAGTCTAACTTTATCTTACACAAAAAAGAGATGAGATCGCTTCAAATGATTTGTAAATTATAAATGATTTTATATATGCATATTTATAAATCGCAGCATATTTTTTCTCAAAGAAATTAAGGTGAAGCACTAGGAAAATTATAGCATAGGCCATTCTGGATAATGCATATAATTCTTGGTAGAATGTTAATGATCTATGTGTCAAACAGGTTGATAAAATCTAACATTAAGTATGGATTAAGTTTGGAAAAAATATTATAATACTTACACCTAACAATACTTTCCTACTGATAGTTCTGGCACGATTTCTCAATTCACAGTTTTCTTTCTCATAACTATCAATTTCATGCTGCAAAGCTTCCAGAGCATCTTCGTACTCTCTGAAAAAATGAAAAATAGGATAAATAAATACAAAGGAATAGTTTTTACCAAGAAGGAACCCAGAGGTATCCACTGAAAATCGAGTGTGACTTACTGGATGTAGCGTTAACAGAAGAATCTAAAAAATCAAAACAATTTCTAAATGTTATTCATTTAGAAAAATAAAATTTTTTCCAGCATCAAATAAAATTTGGATATCGGCAATGATCCAAAATATTAGGCGAATGACAACAATAACACACATTTGTGCCTGCATGAGTTAAAAAATTTTGAAGACAAGTGAAGGCAAAAAAAAGTGAGTTGACCAAAAGATAACTTCGAAAACCAAGAATTATTTAGAATATTTGAAATCAGATGAATACTTTCGAATTTGAAAACAGCTCGGCCAACTTAGAATATAAGTAGTAATACAAATTCTACAAATAAAAATACACTCTTGAATGTACGAGAAAATAATGCAATTTCCAAAATATAATTTCTATGTGAAAATGTTTCAATACAACACACAACAGAAAACAGAAAAAAAAAAAAAGGAAATGAAAGAATCATCCGTTAAACTTAAAGATTTTCACTGTTAGCGAGATGAAAAAAAAAAAAAAAAATATCAATAAGGTAGGATCTATCGTCTAATTTCTCTTTAATTCTATGTAGTGCATGATATATTTATTAGAATTAGGAGGTATGATTACGTATGCATAAATATTGAGTATTTAATAATTACTGCTCTGAACAAACATCCGATTAGCACGAATCTCATCCACTAATAAATAACCATCAAATAAAACTCACTACACTGAGTGATCATTCAAGGCACATATAATACGATGATTTCCTTTAAATCTTTCACGGATGCATCACCCAATTTACTAAGTATAAAATTCTTTTTACCTAGAAACTTACATTTTTGTTTTCCTTAACTGATCGCGTAAGTCATCATTTTGGGAACAAAGTTTCTGCATTTCATGTTCATCAATTTTCCCCATCGATTCAATTTTGTTTTCAGCCATTTCCAAGCGCAACTTTAATAAAAAGAAAAAGTGCAAACATGTACAGCAGAGTAGAAATTTGACTCATTTGGTACACAGTCATACAACTGTATGAATCAAATCTATTTCCAAATCAAACTAAATTAGACATTCTACTGCTTTCACAAGCAACAAGCAATAATAAATTTCAGTAGCTCATAAATAAAAACACAACGATTTTCGATAAAGAGAGAAAGTACTTTATAATTGCTGATATCATTTAGCTTAGCTCGAAGATTCATTTTCAACTCCGTTATTTCACTGTCTTTTTTTTCCAAATTCCAACGCAGCTTCTCCACTTCTAAAGCATCCTGTCTCCTAGCATTTGCTCGTTCCATAAGTGGGGGTGAAAGAAACTGAAAAGCAATTTTCATTGCATATAAAACTAGATTATTCAAAATTATTACTCAAAATTTGTGCAAAACTTGTTTTAAACAATATAACTTAAAAGAACTGAAACCACCAAAAAGAGAATTTTAAGACCTTCCAGAAATAGTGAGAATCAAAATTTTACTATTTTTAAAATTAGCAAGGTACTTCATAAAATTCGCTTGTTTTCAGTATAAAAAATTAACACATAAAAGTTAAATTCCGACAAAAAAACCTGATCTGTCAAATCGGTTGATAATTCCTCCACATCAAATTTATCAATAAAATCACTGACGAGATTTTCCACGACAGTCATATATTCACTGGAAATTTAAAATAATATCGCTCAAAATTTCCTTCATATATTCTAAAAATTTATTTTTCTTTCAACCTATATTTTGTCTTCACGCCAACCCAAACAAATCGTTTCTGACGCAGTTTTTGACATCTCCCTTTAAACTCCGCATCAATTCACTTCTTTTTCCATATCTCAAGTTTATCAATCAGTTTTACAGACAACTTTTTAAGCACTTTCATATGCGAAAATAATTTTATTTGTTTTTGATAAAGTTATGAAACTAACAATTGTTAATGCTAGTTCCTCAAAGTTTATTTCAAGATAAATACCTTAAGCACTAACCACTACCTTCTTCAAGTCTTACACATTTACTAGCCAACTTATGTTAAACTTACTTTATGACCTCTGTAGCTTCAGTTCCATTTAAAGTTCCGTGAACTTTTTCAACGGAACACAAAAATGATTCTTGAATACAATTTTCTTCCAAACTGTCAGCTTCTGAAGAAATGTTTTTCAAAAACTGACCATACGATTTTTTTTTTTTCGAATGTAAAAGACGTTAATTTAATCGAGTCAAATTACTTCAAATCTGTACAGCGCGTCAAGAAAATATGGGTCTTCCAATAAAAGAACTAACAACCAGCAGCTACAAAGAAACGATGTACAGCAAGTTGAAGCCATTCACCAGCTGTGAATGATTGCTTTCGCTCATATCTTCTGTTAAATAACTTTACCAAAAACAAACCTGTGATGGTGCTTAATTGAATATTTGAAATACTGCATACAATGTCAAATATTGACGCTACATTTTTCAATGACGTGTTCCAATTTGTTAGTTGAATTTCTAACTGAAATAAGTAAGTGTTTTGTAAGAAAGGCATTGGAACAAAAAATGAAATATTAAGAAATCTAAAATTTTAGCAAACTGCTAGGAGAAATGTCTTTTATTAAAGGTAAAACGAAATCGCAGTATAACAAAGACAAACATCTTGAGTAAATATTAGCCTCTTTCCAGCTGAAACACGGTTTTTTAAACGCGTGCAAAGTTGTTCACATCTCTCCACCCAAGTCAGTACTGATTCCATATACTCAGCAGTACTACATCTGGTATCGAGTGACTAAAATATGGTAAGTAAAGAACGACCAGCGCAATATTTTTGCCGGTATTTTTGATTAGCTGTTAAACCAATAATATTAACGAAAAAAGTACTAACAAGAGCAAAAATAATACGATGTGCACTAATTTTCACCCATAATAAACCTTGAAGAAGTTGCACACAAACATCCAGAAATATCTGCTTTGTATCATACCACTCCCGAGATAAATGAATAGATAACACATTCTGTAATTTACTTCACATCAACTCTGTAATTTATTTAACATTACCTTATCAAAGGGAAAGTTTAGTTCTTCTCAGTATTAACTGCTAAGGAATGCATGGCAAGCAGTTTTGCTATCAATTGTAAAAGCTTTAGATAGGATTTGGCTATAAGCATTTTGTTATTTCATAACCAAAATCAATCAGATTTTATGGCATCGATTTTACACTAAAACGAGTAAAACACAATATGCAAGAGATGAATATCGGTTGCACCACATACCACTATCATTTAGTGACATGATAGTCTAACAATGCTCAAAATTCCAAATTCTGAACTCCATGCTACCCTGGGGTATTTGAGAACAATAAGAGACCAAATATCCCTGAATTTTCTGAGAATTTCATATGGTAATAAGAGACAAGATTATTCAAGCAAATACTCTTGATGCTATGATAAAACAAAGAATACGACTATGCTACCATATTTAAATGCTTTATATCTTCATGCTGTAATTGTAAGGATTAAAGATAAGTCATGGATATCGCGAGAAAAAGAGCGACAAAAATTGCCGTATGTGTGAGCACAAAGAGTACATGGAACTAAGATTTATGAGGAGAAATATAGATTAAAGAACGAAAAAAGATATAACAAACAATTGTATAAGTAAGGTATTACACTAATCAATTTAAATTTTTCGAAATTATAACAATGTGCCAAAATATTAGAAAGTGAGAAATAATTATCCAACTTTTAGTATGATATAGAAATATTGTGAATTATGTTTCTAAACTATTAAAATCTATCTTTGTTTTAAACTAAATCAAACCTCCAAATAACTGATTCCTTTATCAACACCGCTGGTTGGTGTATTTTCATCAAACTTATCATTCTTGAGTAAACCAATGTAATGATCAATCATTTGTTCCTCTTTTGCTATATCATTCTGGAGCGGTGCCAGGCGCGACAACTGCTCCGCTGTACATCGACGAACTGCACTAAAGCATTTATTTTAATTTGAAGATATAAACAGTAAATGAAAAAAGTAAACTCGTTAAATAGATCCCATCTGTACGGATTTGCAAACCAATGTCATACATACATGATATTTAACTGTATATTAGCGATAAAAATAAGAGCGAAATCGAATTTCTTTCCTATCTATTATTCTTTTAGCTAAATTAAACGAGGAGCAATCACTCAAAAGAGGATCTTTTTAGATAAAATTCATGAAAGTTTACCTTCCACATTTCCGAACAGCACAGCAGAAACTGCTCAACAGAAATGAAAACTTTGCACACTGTGCCCACTGCTCTGCTTTATGGCTTTTCGTAACATGTTCACGACGTATTCCACCAGGTGCCGGTGGGTACTATCAAAATGTTTAAGCTGAGGAGCTTGTCAAAACTTAAAAAAATTTTTTTTAAAGTAAATAAAAAAATAACATGAATCGATGCCTTATTGGTTGAACCAGTTTGATGATACCTTAAGATTTAATAATTTTATTAGCATAATCGTTTTAGCCGAAAGGCGGGAACAGAGAACGGTCAGCAAAACTGCATCGCCATCGCCTAAAAAAAAAGAAAATTCAGAACAACGTAATTTTAAATACTAGAATAAAAAATTTTTATAGTTAACTGACCTCCAGGTTTCGAAAAATTATCCGGCAAAAATGCTTTTAAATAATTCGACATTTCAATTTCATGTCTCAATTCCACAGCACATACCTCTCCATCCACAATCTGGGATGATTTACGAATTAATATATTAAAATTCGCTCAAATCTGGCAAACTATTAATAGGAAGAAATATTTTCATAATAAATAAGATTATATGAAAATTTCACTTCAGCAAATGTCCGAGTAGCTGTAGTAAGTTGAGTACTTTGAGCCGACATTGTATCGCCATTCCCTTCTCGTTTCAACTGTTCAGTTAGAATAATGATCTGAAATGAGTACTTCCTGAATTAATTTTCTCAAATAATGTTGCACGAAAAGTAGAAGCAGAGAGAGAAGTATTTCATACCTACAACTTTGCGATCCAGAAAAATTAACGACAGTACCTCACGATATCTTTTAGTACGACAAGTTCAGTAAACCAACAAATTAAAAAATATAACGAAATATGCCTAAAAATGGTCCATGGTAGTACACTTGTGGCACAAAAAATAAATTTTTATAAATCCAAGAGAAATTTTAAGACGTACTTCATCTTGCCTTTCCTGAATTTCTTCATTTAATTCACCAACTTTGCGCCGGAACTTCATGATCATTTTCTCATATTCATCCACTTGTTCACCATATATTTTTATTTGTGCCAGCAGCTAAAAAGTGAATTGGTTTACATTACAGAGTGAAGTACTACAGTATGATTAGGTGTTTAGACATTTCCAAAAATAAAGAAAGAAACTCTTTGTACTTAAAACTTATCGTCATATATTTACATTAGTTATTCGGCCATTCGCAAGATCAAATTCTTCTCGAAGTTCTCTTTCAGCTTCCCTCTGAGTTTCAAGAATTTCCTCATCCATCGTTCTTATTGCTTCATAATCTTCAACGGTTTCTTCTAAGGTGCTGTAAGTTTTTTTCCAGGACTTTACAATCATCCCCACTTAAGGGTATTATAATTAATATAGAGTACACTACCAAACTATCAAGCCAATAAAAGCTCACATGAAAAGAGTAATGAAAAATTATTAATGGCAAAAGAATTGTAAAAACCTTAGCTTTTTCTCCAAATCGATATTTTTCTCCGTTAAAATCTCAATGGTTTTTTCGCTGTCAGCCGTCGCTTCAATCTAAAAAAAAAATTTCAAATAAACATGGGTTACGTACACATCAGCATATCAAGACTTATAATAAAGAATTAATCGTACCAGAAGCAGCAGCATTCTGGAAATATAAATGCGGAGAAGCAAGAGCTGGACAAAAAATAACGAGCCAAAACAGAACGAAAACAGCACGATAATGGGACTAGAACGAAAAGGAAATTAATGGTAAAAAATACCATGCATACTTACCCTTTCACTTATTTCAGCCAACTGTAACAACTTATACGTGAAGCTTCTATGTAGGCAGCATAATATGTGGAAAATATTATTAGTTAGTATGACAAAGAGAAAGACGAGATTCAAAATTCAGTATTAGTCAACACAATATAATGCACTAACCTGATCCTTTAGTACAGCTATTGCTTTTACTGCTTTTTGATATTCCTTTTTCAAATTTTCACAAATTTTTACTAACGCAGCCGATTCATTCCTCAGTGTTTCGTTTCCTTGTGATAATTCTCGTTTATCTTCCGTTAGCTGACCGACGATATCACGCATTCTAAACAACGATAAATAACTGACAAAAAAAAAAAAAAAAAAAAAATGATGAGCAAACAGATATAACATAATGAATCTCAAGAAATGGGGTGATGAAGCAAACTCGCAAGTTTAATCGAGCTTTTATACCTGATTAGAGCTTCTCTCAATTTCTCGTTTTGATATCCCAACAGTTTGAGTTGTATCCCGTCATCCTTCAAGATGAATTCATTTTTAAAGTATCAATTTCAAACGGCACAGTGCAACCCAAACAAAGAAAATAAATTCCAATTTCTGTTAACATAAGAAATTTTAGCAAAAGAATCTGAAACGCTGGGAATCGCAGCAAGTTCCTTCATAAAAAATATGAGTGAACTTTATGAGCTTTTGAGAAAATCGAACCTGTAGTATACCGTCACCTGTTTGCTCAATTTTACTTCGCAATAAATCCAGTTCTATTTCTAGTTCTTGTGCACGCTGTTTCTCAATCTCAACTTCGACCTTTAAAACTTATTAAAAAGAAATTTGTACCATGAATCTTGCAATTATATTTGGATTTGAGCATTTGTTAGGAGTTAACAATTAATTTCAGTCCACAAAATACGAAACGCTTCCATACTAAACAAACCTGTAGGAGTTCTGCCCTCTCTTCAGCTACCTCCTTCTCAACTGTTGTCATTTCGAGTCTCTCTTCAAGTTCTGATAACTGCTCATATTTTTCTTGATCTGCCTTTATCTGCTCATTTAACTCCTAAAAGAAGTACTACGGTACAGATGCAGATACAACTGACGACCAGAAGTACTTCTGTGAAATTCTGGTAAATCAAATATGCAGGATTTAAGAAAAAGTCCAAAATTACCGTTTTTCAAATAATTATATTTTGGTATTCAAATCCGAATTAGACAAAACTTTAGCAGATTATATTTTCAAAAAAAAAAAAAAAAATATATATATATATATATATATAAAAAATTCCAAAATTTGTGAAAATTTTCAAAAAAAAAAAATTCGAAAATCTGCAAAATAAATAAACTCTGTCACGTTCCACCAACTGTAAAGTAGCTTCCGGAAAAAGCTTACGACGTTATCTATGAGTAATCATTCCTTTTAATCTATCGTTGATTAGACTGTAGAAGTGAGCATTTGATCCTAGTGCAATTCTTTCTTGATTTCTATCTCAATCAATTCATATTAAAATTAAGTTGAAGTATCAAGTTTTAAATGCAAATGTAACTGAAAGTCATCGAATTGAAATTTCTAAGACATATGTAAGATAAACAGGACGTTCAAATTTACAGAAGAAATAGAAAAATAACTGAATTCAAGTAAGGCTTTTGGATAAATATCCAGCACTTTACTTTTTCCTTTTCCTGCAACTGTCGTTGTAACTTTGAATTGCTTTCTATCAATTTCATTTTCAATTCTTGTAGTGCTTTCAATTCAGCAGCATTCTTTTCAAACTCCGTAAATTTGGGATAATCGTCTTTTCGTTTTTGCCTTTAAAGCATTTTAAAAGTTAAACTATAGGAAAAGTTAAAAGAAAAACTTTCATCTGAAACAATAGCAATGAATTCTACTTTCTCCTAAAATCATTCATTGAAACAAATCTTGATCAGAAAATAAAACGCAAATTTCTGAAAAGTTAAAATTCTACTCCATGATCTTACTACAATTTCTTTAGCATAAAATGCTAGTTTGAACATGGGAAGTTCTCATCCAAGGGACAAATCTCAAAATTATATAAGGCTGAATAAAATGTTGGAGAAAACACTATCCCGAGAACATGAACGAGGAATTTTGCTGCATAAAATATATCCCATTGTAAAATCACGGGTAATGAAATACTGCGCATATTACTTTAAAGTTTCCAACTTTTGCGTCAAGTCTTTGTTTTCAATACGGAGTAATTCGACCTCATTCTTATTTTCGTCCATCACATTCGACCTTGAAATATCTAAAATATGGAAGAATTCAAATTTATATAGCATGTGACATAAAAAAAAATAACCAGATCTCATAGGTTAATACAATCAAAAATGATTTAAATTGGCTGCTAAATATGATCACAGTTAAAATGGTTCAGATATCACATCTTTCTTAGTTATAAAAGAAGCAAGTAACGTTGCAAGTAATGAACAGAGATGAACAGAAAAAACAAAAAATAAGTTTTGACTTCCTTTACATAAAAGAAAAATAATCAGTCAACGAATGCGAGCTACACGAATTATCATTAATTATGGAGAAGCAAGTAATTAATGAACGGAAAGTAAAAAAATACAATTATTACTTGAGCAAATACAAAAAGCCGTGCGGAAAGTAACAAATGTAAATTAAAGAAAACACATAGATTACCCAAATCTTTTTAAAAATTATCAAAATGTCCCAGAGCAATTTCTATAAAAAAGTAATTAATAAATAAAACTATCACAAAAAATATATTTATCATTTCACTACAAGCCAAAAACAAAGTACAAAGCTAGAGAAGGACGTATATCTAACAAATCTCTTCAAAAATTTTAGGTGTATTCCAAGTGACGGCAAATGTAAAGCTCTGTAACTTAAAAATGCTCTCAGTTCCTTTTCAAACATAATAAAAGTACAAGCGAAGATAAAAGTATTAGTGTGAAAAAAGAATGGTTATAAAAATGAATTAAGTATTACTGAAAAATATAACAATGAATTACTACCTAGAGATAAAAGCACAAGTAAATGTCAAGTTTAAATGGGTATAAAAATTAGACTTAACTAATCGGCGAAAATAGAACCACGAAAAACCACAATCGATAAATGCACTTCAGAGCAAATAAAACAACCGTTGGTTGAACGGATTTGATAATGCGCCAAATTTGCACCGCCGGCGCTGTGTCTTTTTTCACGGACCGTCATTGGTTAGAAGTGCGGGGGTTCACGTTACTATTCTACGCAAGAGAGTCTGTCTGTGCGTGGATGGTGGTAAGTGAAACTCTGAACGCGTCATGATTGTAAACACTCACTCCCATTGTGAAATTTATAATCAGTTCGGTGGCAACGTTTCTTGTATACTACTTTTTACAGAGTATTTTGCTTTTCTCTATTGAAGTTTTTTTCTTTTCTTGAAAAGATATGATGTAGTGGATTTGACGTTGCCAAGGTGTTATTACATATTATGCTATTTAAGTAACCTGATGGACGTAGATTCACGGTCCACGTAGAATACATTTCCTAATGATTTCTGATATTGTCCTTTTCGTCTCTTTCACCAGTCACATGTCATTCCATGTTTTAGCAGCTTTCTCTTTTCAGTCCGTAAAGAAGTCCCAATAATTGATAGTAAATTTGCACTCCATACCATTGGAGGTGGTACTATAGCTACCTCCATCTTATTAGTAAAGTATGAACAACATCAATTCAGTTCCGGTATGTTATAAAATTTAAATTTTTGTCACCTTTATTTGATAAATATCTCTCGCTGTGGTAAAACTCAAACAGTACAATTGAAAATGTTTCTTTTAAGCTCTGCTTGGTTAACGGCCATAATATAATCTAGATTTATATCCTGCGTTAAGTAATGTTATTGAATGTATAAGTTAGAAGCAAAACAAGCAAATTTGATGTGAGATCTATGGCATGCGATATATGGTATGCAAGGGAACTGTAAGACAATATCTTGATTAATTAATTTACTTCGCCAGTCTTGAATTAAATTGTTTCCGAACAACATAATTGGATGATGTGAAATTCATAGTAATACATGTAGTATGGAATATTTTGGTATCTATTCTCCCTACTGGTAATTACTGTAGGATCCCGAAAAAAAAAAAATCACTCTACACCGAATTTTTTAGAATCCTCCACGAGCGAGCGGATCACCAGCTGTATCAGCAAACACTCAAAATACTTTTTATAACCAGCAAATGCTTCTACAGCAGCAGTACATGCAAATACCATCACTTTATGGCAGTCAGCAGACGGGAGGAATTGTAAGTCTAATTACTGGTAAATTCTAAATTTTGCAATTCCGTAAATGGGTTGGCATAAAGGGTGTGAGGCAATATCGGAAGGTACTTCAACTGCAGTTACTCTTTTTAAAATATATTACCAATAATTTCTAATATTTGTGCCGTTTTTGCCTCACAGCTGTTATCGTAACAAATTTCTGCTCATTTATAATCCCAAACGAATTGTAGTTTGGGTTTTAGAATTAAGAAACGGTTCATTTTTCTCAGTGTTGTTGAACTAACTAAAGTCGAGAAATTTTGAGTTTAGTTATTTATCATAGTAATTACGGTTATTTTTTGGAAGGAAAGTGAAGTATTTTTAAGATGCTGCAACAACATCCGATGGACATTCAAACATTCCAGCAACAGCAGCACTTATTACAAGTTATGCAGCAACAGCAACATCAACAACAGCAGGCACTGCAAAGTCATCAGCGTAATTTAGGACTTCATGACTCTCAAGTAAGCATTAGAAATTTTATTGAAAGATAAAAAAGTAATAGCCAAATCAGCAATAATTGAAGATTCCATGTTACCCAGTACTTTTTCATCGATTGATCGGAAGATCTCAAGTGTTTGTTAAGAAGCTCTTACGCTTTTGTGATTAGGCGTTGTATCTGTGCGGTTCTCCTCCATTCTTTTAAGACTCGGATTTTTACAATCAGTTGATTACGTAGCAGATAGATTCATTTATTTATTTCCAAGAAGTTCATAATGGCAATTTAGGTTGCTTTACTTAGTTAACTATCAATCGCCATCTATTAAACAAGTTTCATTAACATGTATGATTAATTTACTGCTTCTCCGTTATTTTTTCCTGAAAATAGTTATCCTGCTTGCGCCGTTAACCCATATTTGAATATTTCAATCAAAGATATATCAAAAGAGCATAATGTTAGACAATATCTTCCTTTCACTTGTGTTGCAGACTTTTGCTCAGCAACAAGTAGTACTACAACAACAGCAATATCAACGAGCATTACAACAAGCAGCACAACAACAACAAGTTTGTATTTATTACTAATCCACAAGTTTCAATCACTAGTAAAATTTATTTGTACTTTTATTAGCTCCGATGTTTCCTTGCTGTTTGAGTGCAAGATTTTTTTATTTAACTATTGGTATCTATTTGTTTTAACGTTTACATTATTTTAAAAATATATTATTGTTAATAATGGCTTATTTGATTTCACTATTAATTGCTATCGACTTTTACTGAGATTAGAGGTATCAAAGGATGAAATTGTATTATTACAGTTTGGCCATCCTAATTCATCTTTCACCATTGAGTAATCAAAAAAAAAAGAAAATGGAGTATGCGACATGATTCAGCATTTTATTTCAAAAATTATTTTTAGCAGCAAAGACAATTGGAACAGCAACGTCTTTTAGAACAGCAACAGAGGCAACTTGATCTCATGCATCAGGAGCGTGAAGCGGCTCGTTTGAAGCAGCAGCAAGATGAAGTTAATAGTGTTTGAATATTTCGAATATTCTGAGAGAAATTGAAGCCGTAACAGATTTTGCATAAGTAATCTCCTGAAATTTCTTTAGTTGTTACGTCAGAAAGCCGAGGCACTAGCACGTCATCAGCAGGAAGAAGCAGCACGATTAAAACAAGAAGAGCTTCGGCGTGTGGCCTATCAGAAAGAGCAACAACTCAAGCAGCAACGAGAAGCACATGAAAGGTTACGCTTGGAGCAGCAGCGAATATTAGAAGAACAAAAACGACAGGTAGGAAGCATTTATCTCGAGAATAAATGATTTTATAGACAAAATTCTGATAGCGAAGGATTAGGGTGGCACCGTTCTGTTTGTTCTAAACTCTATTTACATCCGTGATTTTCTCTTTATTATGATAAGTTGCTCATTTTGAAAGGATAAACTTTTCAACCAACCAGGTTTGAAAAGTAAGATCCAGCAGTCAGGGGTGCGGTTTAGATGTTTCTAAATTCCTTAATTCCAACAGGAAGAAGCTCGAAGATTAGAGGAGCAGCGCAAAGAAATGGAAAAAGTACGTGCAGTGAGAGAGCAGCAAAATAGAAAGCAGCGTGAGGCACGTGAGGCTTTCAACGTGATGAAAGAAAAAGCCGATAGTTTCCCTATTCCCATACATCTGGCTGGTTGCCATACACTTACGAAATGTATGATTTACTACCAGTTATTAGTTTATAATCTTGTCATTCATTCTGACGAAAGAAAAAGCCGACACTTTTCCCATTGTCATACATCATGTCGTTACCATATATATATTACATACTGGGTAAACTATATATATATATATATATATATATATATATTTGTATATATAGTCTATCCAGTTATAATTATTCCCATTTCTCTCTTTAAATATTCTACTTAGACAATTTGAGATAAGCGAACAGAAGGCGACAGTTATTTCGAACCAGATTTTATTGATTAGCATTTCATTATCAAGTAGTTATTATTCGGTTGATTTTTAGTAACACTAATATTTTGATTGTCGAAATATGTTCATGTTGACCTTTCTTTATAATCATTGATACTTAACGTCTATATTTGTCAAAATGAGGACATAATTTAGTTAATATCGTTCAACAGTTGTCCTATCCAATCCCTTTTTGGAATAGAATAAAAAAGTCTATAAATCTTACCAGAAACCAATTTTTATTGCTTGTATTGCAGTAGTCAATCATTTACCGTTTCCGTCTCTTTATCTGCCGTACACGAACAACTTGAAGTGTGAAACTATAGGTGTACCACGAATTGGACCTACACAGAAAGAAATTTTGATACAAGCAGTTGAAGCTATTTCACAAATTGAAACATCCGATGTGTAAGTTTTCCTCAATAAATTTTTTTATTAAAGTTGAAAACCTAATATTATTTTTTTCATCTTGTTCAGTCTGAGTATGCTTCAGACACTGGATATTCTTTTTAGTCTAGCTATGTATCATGAAATCCATATGTCTACGTTTGCTTATCTATTTGTATGCAATAATTCAGCTTAGTAATACTATATTATTGCATTGAAATTCCAGGATATTAAAACACGAAGATGGTGAAACCAATGATTTTGATGTTCACGCCGCACCTTGTTTTGTACGTGAATTGTACGAAATTAATCATCAGGTGCGATAAAGTTTCGTACAGGAGATTTTTTAGATCTGATACTGAAGACCTAATTGCCTAAATCTTTTGAATTGCTTTATTCAGTGGCTGCTGCATGATTAGATTGTAAAAATTATTTTTCTCTACTTTTCATAATATCACTGTAATCAATCTCTTAACGGGAGAATAGAGTACACAGTGCACTGTGGAATTAGTCACTGGTTATTCCGTAATCCTGACAGATATCCCAAAAAATTCCTCTCACAATTTTCTTAGTAATTGCAGGCATTTGACGTAGATATTCCCGAAAATGTTGCGTCGGAACTTATAGATGTAGCAGCCAGTGCTTCGATTGAAAGTGAAACGGACGTAATGATGGTATTATATTCAATTTTGTTTATGTTTCATATTTTTCAGTTACTTTTAAACTTTTTAGCGGTACTAATAATTGATAAAGTTATCCATTATATTTGAAACTATCAACACTTTTTAAGGAAAAACCTGCAGAACTTCAAGAACAAATTATGCTTGCGAAGGAAGAAATTGCGGAAACAGGTTCAGCAACCGAGGTCGAAACATTCAAAACAGAGGGGACAAGTGTTTCCGAAACATTCACGCCATCATTGTCAGATACTCCGAAGTCGATTACACTGCAGGAAGATGAACAACAGGTCCAATTGCGTCGACAAATTGTTTCGCTTGGGAAGCAACCAAAAGCTCAACAAGTACGCAGGAAAAAAGATATGGTTTGTGAATTAATTGGATTCCTTTACTTTTTCTGGATCAAATAAAATAAAGTTACCTTATATGGATCAAATAAAATAAAGTTTGTATGGTTGTCTTTTCTTCCTTTTTCGTTTTTTAATTTTTATTGTGCGGTCTGTAAAGCTTTAATAACACTGGAGATTATAAATCGCTTTCACAGGCCCAATATAAATCATTTAGGACAGTTGTGGTGCTAGTGATTGCTTGCTATGAAGCTATTTCCAGACATATTGCGGGAAATATTTGCTATATCAAAATATCACAAAATGCTCCTCTCTTCTAGGTTGAATCATTGTTCGATTCTTTGACTGGTTATTTTGATCCAAGTGAAGGTCGGCGACGAAGACAACGTACGCGAACATACGAGGAAGAACAGAATGAAAAAGTATTAGATTTAGCTGAAGTCATATTTGCCTCATTTTATTGGGCGGAATGTTGAGATTAGGATGGGGCTTAAATCAGTATTAATTGCGACTATTTTATAATTGTTTCTGAACTATCCTCGTAACACGGCATTATGTACATCTACGTTTATTTTAAATTTGACATAGTAATATAACTCTGGTGTGTTTCTTTTTTCTATCAAAAGTTTTTTTTTTTTTTTTCAAAGGTACAAATGGAGCTTATTGCACAAATGGAGAAAACTGAAACTAACGAAAAGGATGAAAGTAATTTTTTTTTTAGTTAAAGCTATTCCTTTTGACAGATTAGCCTTTTTTTTCAGTAATACCATTTTAACTTTTCCAGAGGGATCTGGGAAAACAGAACATCGTCCAGACCATGTAGGAACATCTAAAGAGGGTTCGACAGAGAACGATGAAAGACCGAAATTTTTCGAAGGACACAAGAAAGGGCGTAAAAGGGCTCGAGAAAAAACCCTTGAACAGCCAGAAAGACCACCGACACCAACGGAAGGTTTAAATTTATCCTAATTTTTTATCCTTCATTTAAATTTATCTAATCTTTTATGTGGTTATACTTTATATATCCATTTTATTTTTGTTTGCTCTTATCCTATCCCACATATTAATTTTATTTTTTCTATAAAAAATCTCAAGTTGTAGTAATTCAACAACGAGAACTGGAGTGGCGTGAACGTCAACGCAAACGGCGTGAAAAGCATAAACGTCGACAGAATGAATCAGAATCTGAATGCTGGAATAATGAAGGTTTATTTACTGTTTGTCTTTCCATATGCGTTTTTTTACACCTGATGGTTTGTAGACAAATCATGAAATAGTGAGGGGAATAAGTAAATTACAGTTTACGAAAATAAATCGAAGAAATTATCTTTAGCAAAACAGTGATTGCTCAGCTATAGCATGATGATATCAAAGAAACTTCGCGTGATGTTAACGTAGAGCATATACATATATATATTTTAAGTAATATATATAACTTAAAATGCATGAATCAAATATATAATTTGATCTCATTTAGAAAAAATGTTATAGTTATGGCAGAGAAGGAGTCCTATACAAAGTTCACCACTATTATTGATCAGATTTTTGAAACTATCGATGAACAAGATTTCGTTCCATGCGCGAATGGTTGGTTTGAGACGGTCTTTTTTCGATTCTGTGAATTTAATTGGCGAAAATCGAACTAGTTTAATTAAATATTGATTTTTGTTAAATAAAGGCAAACGCGCTTATTATTTATACTAATTATTCTCATCTTAACATGGAACAAGGTTTGTCTACTAAAAAAACAAAGGAATTTTAGCAGATGATGATGGTGGAATACCGCAAGATTTTCTGGACAAAGATCAGCTCGAAGAATTACGGCAGGAAGCGCAGAAGTTGAAATCGTGGAAAAAAATTAATAAAGTATGTCGGATGCATTTGTTTGTGATTTCGAGGACTAAATTTTTTTAAAGACGCATTAATTTTTTATAGTACAAAAAAACCATGTACTGTAAAACAGTATATCCGTAGTGAGTAGAAGATATACTGTTAATGCTTGATATAATAATACTTTAAATTACCGCTGCCGTAATTTAGATTTTTTTTCAAGGTATCGTTGTTTATTACTTCATTCAGTTTCTTACAAAGGCATTAAATAAAAGGTGAGTTCAGGTCAACCCAGAGCGTTTAGTAAAGCTGTTAACAATTTTGGAAAAGAATATACGTGATATAATTGGCGCAGAAGGAGAACAGTCACTTATTGCTCTTTTCAATGAGGTAAGTTTTTGTTTTAGATTTTTTTTGGATCTGCAAAAGAAATTGTTAAAGATGTAATTTTTTTTTTATTATCTTGTCACACGCCCTCTGAATAATTATTTTAGAGAGAGTCACACATATCATCCATTGAGTCCATTATTCTCTAGTTGTATTATAGAATACTAAGTCACGAAACTTATAAATATACCCTCAAAAAATCCAAATGTCATTTTGTATAAAGCTTAAATCTATCATTTAGGTAAACTTTTTTCTCTTTCAGGAAGACGAAGATGATTCAAGTGAAGCGTATCGTGAAGCAATCGGCGATCGTATATTGCGTGCTGCTGATGCATCTTGCACAGCAATGCTTATAATGACATCCACGAAAATGCCTAAACAAGTAAAGGGAACATCGAATTAATTTTTTAGGCTTTTCATACTACAAAAACTCATTTAATATTGACAATAATATGTAATGAATTTTTCTAGCACATAATCCTACGTTCCTTTCTCCTGAGCTTATTTCAGCAAAGTAAAGTACGCCGAGAAATATAAATGATTTTTCCGTTTCGGCTTCTCTTTCAAACGTGGTTTTACAAATAGTTTTAATATAGCTGGAAATTCCAGTTTTTCAACTTTTCCAGGTATTTATCGAAGATCCAATTGATCGCTCCATACAACTTTGTAAACAGTTTCTTAACAACATCATCTATCCGACATCAGACAGCTCGTGTCGTGTTTCAAATAGAGGGAGAAAAATTGGTGATTACGCTTCTGAATTTCGTTTCTAAGTTATTTATTCATCGATTCATTTTTAATGTTTGACTTTCAGAAGATCGAAAACGAAGAAAATCTGTGAGTAATACTCGATCCCGTATCATCAAAAACATTTACACTCGTGTTACGGAACTTGTGGGATGTTTTGCTGAGCTGGTAAAACTTCCATTTGATCAAATTTGTAAACTTTTAAAAGTTAGAAGAGGTCACTTCAAGGTGTTATTAAAATATGTGTTTCTAGACTGATTATTCTTTACAACATTTATTTTCTCTGAATTTGAAGGTTTAAGAAGCCCAGCAGATTTGATTTCCTTAAATTTAAATTATGAAAACCCAATTCATGACTTGCAAAATAACTTGGATATCTATTTAAATATGCATTCACCTTTTTTTTTTTTTTTTTTAACCATTTTTACCCTCAGAAAGATTAAGGTTCATGAAGCATGTTTTAAAATTAGGATAGTAAACTTTTCTAATTTTATTGGGGTAGAATTTATTTTTTTTTTTTACTAAATTTCAGGTTCGTACTCAGTCCCTAACAGATACAGCCGTACTGCAACTGTGCACTTTAGCGTCAGGACCATTCTTCGTTGATAATGTTGGTGAATTACAGATGCAGTCTATTAAGCTTCTAACAGCAATCTTTTCACGTTACGAGAATTTTCGGAAAAGTATTATTCAGGTTAGTGATATCATGGTTAGTTTCAGAACTCAGCTCTTTTATTTTCAGTTTATCAGATGATTGAGATGAAAATGTTTGAACTAATTTTCGAAAATTTCAAGGATTTGCTAAGTTCTGTTCATCGCCTTCCTCCAACAAAAACTTCCAAAAATAGTTACCGTATGACTGCTGATGAGTGGATCAGCAACATGACTGTTCTCATTATGCAACTTGTGCAAAGCGTTGTAAAGGTAAATAAGAAATTGCTCTCAGCCATTTTATTTTTTTATTTTATTTTATTTTTTTTTTTTTTTTTAGAACTGTTAAAATCATTTGAACTTTTCATCAATTTGCTTGTTGTTTTATATTGGAAATTTTTTTTTCGTGCATTAGCATCTGAGGAAGGTGTCTGTACTACCAACACCTTTCATTCGGTCTCATGAACGAGAAGTTTGGTACCATAACTTAGCGTTTGCTTCATCTCATAGCAATTTTGCTTTCCAAAAATGATTCATTCAGAGTACAGCTGTGCTTCATTATTTTAAAAAGTCATACCCAGCTGAAAGTTGAGAATAGGTTGAAGACGTTTCCTCCCACAATTTCAAATATTACTGCTTTATTACGTGCTCTAGCTATCTTGAGACAAACTTCAAAAGGAACTAGCAAATAAATAATTCGATTAGTTTTATCTTATATTCATTATTAAAGGTTCCACGACGGCGACGCTCCGAGGAATCTTTTGATGTTGGTGAAGAAACTACGACTGGTGATACTATAGTTAAAGATTCTGTGGTTGAATGCCAAAAAATGGCATCCTTGTTTCTCAGTGGATTCCTGGCTAAGTATTATCTAATGTTCTTTCAGTTCTCAAGCTGAATTTTTTATTTTATGTTCAGAATTTGAACTTTTTTGAAAGTAATTAAATTAATAAGTAAAATATTGAAGGATTTATCATTTCGTATAAACGGATCTCGGAACTGAATTGAATTGAACTAAGCAGGATTTCTATTTTTGTTTTTATACAAGTATTCCTTTCTTATAGGTGTACAGCCAAATCGGAAGAGGATTATCGACGCTTGTTCGATCAGTTTGTGCATGATTTACTCACTGCTCTATACAAACCGGAATGGCCTGCTGCCGAAATGTTGTTGACGTTGCTCGGAAATGTTTTGGTTACTTTCTATCGCTCAAAAAATGTTGACATGTCTTTGAGAATTGCCAGGTATTCTTAAGATGTTATTTATGTAAAGTGCTGAATAACTTGATTTTTATGACAATACGAAATTTTGTTTTTATAACTTGGTAGTATTTAATATTTTCCTCAAGGATAAAATTCCCTACAAAAAGTTGCATCTCTCATTTGTATCTTTTCCTTATTGAAAATTTATCTACAGCTTGGATTATTTGGGCACGGTAACTGCCTCGCTGCGTAAAGACATGCAGCAAACTATTTCGGACGATGTCCGTTTAGATGTGGTGGTTAAAACACTGCTATACGAAGAGCTTGAGGAAGAAGAACAAACCGGTGATATAGATACAATTGATATCACTCATGTTAGTTTTTTATATCATATGAACAGTTAAGTAAGATCCTTTTCTTTATTTATGCCTCCCACTTGAAATTGCACTATTTGCAGATGTCTTCAGCGGATAAAATGAAAAAAGTTCAACGAGCCCTAATTGATTATCTTGTGGAAAGAAGAGGTGATGCCGATGTTTCCATCGAGGTATTTTGTTATTAATTTTTAACTAAATGTTCTATAGGCAAGCATCAGTATTTTTGCCTAATTCGTATATTTTCAAAAGTGTTCTTTAAATTCAGTAAACAATTCTAAGTGACAATTTTCAGCGAATTTTGTCTGTTACAGTATTTTACTTCTCTCGTCGTATACAAAAACTTTATCTCGGATTTTTAGTACGCAGTGATGTTTTATGTGGGTATTTGGTATAAGGAAGTATATGAGGAAGCAGAATCAGCGAAGCAGAAACTGAAGCAAATCATGAATAGTTCCGAAATCAGTGATAAAGAGAAACGGAAATTTGAAAAAAAATCTGCTCGGGTTATCATATTTCGAATTTTCAATCTGTTTTTATTCATCCTCTTGAATTTATTTTGTGTGGTCACGGTATTTTTGAAGGAAATGCTGAGGATTTTAAAGTATGTTTGCAACTAAATTCAGGTTCTGGAGCGGTGCCAAGCAATGAAAGTCTTTCTCATCAAAACTGCTGATAAAAAGCATATGAGGAAACGTGCTGAACAAATTACGTATGTTTTCATAATTGAATTCTTTAAATTAAATTAAAACTTTATGATTAGCTGGTATCTTTGAGATAATCTATTCTTAAAGGATAATTTTACATCATGTTTTTTTGTTCTGAACATTCATTCACTTGCAATCTTTTTTTTTTCTTCCAAAAACAATAGATTTTTATTCTGTTCTTTTCATTCCTTATACGTCGCAAGTTAGAAACATATTTATGCATCATATAACTGTTTTTATTAATGCTAATGTAATGGGTTTGTTTTCAGACGTACTGGTAGCATCTTGATGGACAGTGATGCATCATGGCTTGTAAGATTCTTGGCTTCAAGTCGAGAATTCAGTCAGTCATTTTCGACATACCTTAATCACGTCAGTATATTTTATGGAAATTCATGTCTGTCAGTAGACAAAGAGTGGTAGATATTTATGTACAAGCACAAAGTACAAAATTTCGAAAATATTTAATGTGTTTTTACAAATAAGAATTTTTTTAGATTTTGTATGGTATACATGCGGAACAGGCAGTTGGTTTAAGGACCAAAGCAATGCGGTGTTTGACTTTAATCATTGAAGCAGACCATGCAGTTTTGAAAATTGTAAGTCCATTTATTTTGTAAAATAAAAAGAAGCGTTGGAATTAAAGAAAGACCTACTGTAAAGTTTTTAGTTTTTTTCGTCTCCAATTCATGTTCTGAAGAATTTTATGGATTCAAGTAAATAGCGTTATCTTGCAGCCTGAAGTACGCAAGGCAGTTCAGGCAAGAATGATGGATCCCAATGCAGCAGTTCGCGAAGCGACCATTGATCTCATTGGGAAGTATTTGATTGCGAAACCTGAATATGTTCCGCAGTATTATCCGTTACTAATTGAACGTATTAAGGTCACCAATCCAGAAGAAAATTTATATAATAGTGATATTTGGGGCTTTTCTTTATAATATTGGTTAATTTGTTGAACATGTAAGTGGTATATTAATTAAAAATTTTCGGGTTAAGTTAAAATTAAAAATTCTTTCTGTTTGTATTTCCTAACTGAAATCAATTCGTTTTTTTTTTCTGTTAATTCGGCTTTGCAATTCAGGATTCCGGCGTAGCAGTTCGAAAGCGCATAATCCGTATAATGCGTGAAATTTGTGAGAAACAGCCAGATTATGAGAAAGTTCCGGAAATGCTAGCGCGAATTGTACGTCGCATATCAGATGAAGAAGGAGTGAAGAAATTAACTATTGATACGATGCAGAGTTTGCTGTTTCAACCTGCTCGTGAACGTGATTCTGTTCAATTAATCAATAAGTTAAGGATTAAGCATTTTTCTTCTGTCCGTTTCAAGATATTGCAAAGGAGTGAAGAATTTAACTTTTAACAAAGAAACAAAAAAATATGTGACTGCTATTTTTTATTATTTCTTTGTCAGTTTTAGGTAATGACATTAACTGATATGGTCCAGATATGTGTCAAGGAAAATACGTTGGATTTCTTTGAACAACTACTAAATAATTTACTAAAAAATAATGACCGGACATTGCTCTTTGCATCGCGACAGATTGTAGATACATTAGTAGATAATGTTCTTACTCTGGACTCTAAAATGGCATCAGGTAATTTAGATTTTCTTTTAGTGAATTTTGAATCGAGATTTGTTTACCGTTTGTAACGTTTCTTTTGGGGTTTTCTTTTTGCGTTGCTTTCTTTTTGAAGTTAATTAAATCATTTTAGGATGTTTTAGTTGAAATGTTTGCTTTTATAATGTTCAAGGTGATGGTGAAGTTGTAAATTGTGCTGAAGAAAGTACTTCTATGAATGCCGCAGCAGTTCACAAGGAGCATCAGGAACGAATGTTGGCTTGCTTGTCGACCTTATCATTGTTTAGCAAAGCTAAACCCGATTTGATGGTGAAGCACGCCGAAACGCTGCAACCGTATCTTTCAATGAATATGAACGGACCCGCAGAGCAGCAGGTCATGAATCAGGTACCACTTTTTCACAAAGCCTTCACGAAATAACTATTCGGTAGACTGAAAATCATTGCTTCCAAGAAGGCTGGATGTTTGCAATAATATTTTTTGAGATTGTAAATTATCCGTCCGAACCTTTTTTCAAGAAAATCAGTGAAACTTAAATATCGACAGGGGAAAGTTAGCAATTTGCTCATTTTAAAATGTGGTAAGAGAGACAGTCTTTTAATTTGAAATTTTCGTGAAATTCAAATAATTTTGGTAAGGTTTGAAAATATGAAAATTCTCAAGAAACGGAATCTGTTTGATACAGGTAGTCAATATGCTGGAAAGAGTAGTTCCGCTTATGGATCATCCATCAGAATCATTCCTCAGAACTCTTGATGAAAGTTTATATCAACTAGTAAAAGATGGAGGTATGCGTATCATCGCCTCATCGTTAGCCTGTAACGCTGCTATATACAATAAATGGAAAAAAAGAACCCCAGCAGTTATCGAAACATTTTTCAAGTATTTGAGTAAGTTCTATATTTTCTTTGGGCTCGTGAGGATCAATTTATCCCTTTATTTTATAGTTTGAAAATCATTTTCGGCTTGCTTGTAATCATAGCTTTGATGACTCTTTGTTAGATTTTTACACAGATATGAAGCGATTTGATTTGTGATTAACATATTGGTAATTTAACAATTTGTAGAGTATCTTCATCAAATAAAAGAAGATGTATTACGCAAACAAAGCTTGGGAATTCTGCCGGTAAAGAAGCCGATGGTATTAAGGTAAGCCTACATTTTAGTGAAGTCTTACCGTCAGCTGTTATTATTTTTCTAGCATGTATCCTTACCACATCTTATTCCTTTTCATTTTATTAAGGAATTGTCAGGTAGGTATTCGTTTGATAAATTTGCCGTACAGGAATAGATGTTAGTAACATCTCAGGGTCTGTATTTTTCATATTTCGGCGAAATTTTAATTAATGTGCTTTACTAGATCACTGTTTTCGATCGGATTGATGTCACGTTATTTTGATTTGGATGCAATATTGGAAAATGATGAGGAAGCAAAAAAATTCCTAGATGCGAATGCCTCGGCGCCATCATTATCCTCCCCATTAGCAGATTTAATTGAGGAGCATGGTGAGGAAGTGAAACAATCCACAAAGTCCAATGCTTTTGTGGAAATGATCTTCCAAGTCCTGACTACATTTTGTAGATATCGTGATGGTGATATTCGACTAAAGGCTTTGAATGCAATTGGTTGGTATTGCTTTTAAATGATTAAAACCTAATTTCTAAAATTTTATGAAGTTTGCATTTTTTCAAAATTATTTTGCATTCATATTTTTATATTTTTAGGAAACTTCACAGCAACTAATTCGGAATATTTGACACGGACAGAACTGCGTAATATGTATATGACATTACTGGGGACTGATGACAAAGAGTATTTGGGTTTGAAAATACAAACTCTCAGAAATCTAGAATTATTTCTGAGTGCTGAAGAAACGAAAATGGTGAAAAATAACAGTGAATGTAGGTTTATTTTATAAAAAATTACAACGTATCAAAGTATCATTGGAGTTTGTTTTAGATTGTAAAAATTGAGCAGTTAAGTAGTTTGGATATAAGAAAAGTTTTGCGTCCTAAAAATTTCAGACAGCATGAAAAGCGGTTATTTAGGGGCTGAAACTAGGTTTTGAAATATTTTGTGAATCTGTTATGGGAATTTCAAATGTTTTGTTAATAGAGAATACATATCCGGGGGAAATGGTCGTAGTAATTGCAAATATCTATTTATCAATGCTGTTTGTGGGAGTGTAACGTGCGTGTCATTTTAAATGGCATAAGTATGATATTGCAGGGCACATTTCAAAAGAGGAACATGATTTGAAAGAAATGGAATTGGCGAATTCCGGATTAGCTTCTGCAATCATACAGCTTTACTGGAATGCAGTCCTCAATTCATATTACAATTCAAGTGATGCTGTGCGGACAGCTGCTGTTCAGGTATTCGCGAAATTTACACTAATAAAATTATTTTTGAAAAAAAATTTTTCATTTGAAAGTTGTGTAATTATTATGCAGCGTTTATGATGCTAAATTCTGTAGGTTGCGATTCTAACTTTAAGTCAAGGACTAGTAACACCAGGCTCGTCTATTCCAACACTGATTGCTATGTCCACCGACCGAAACACTCTTGTCCGAAACAAAGTTGAGAATATGTTAAGGGATATCGATTCAAAGTATGCTGGGATGGTTCCGGTTGGTGTTTTCATGGCCTCCTTTTTTTTCAACTTTTAATTTTACATTGTTAATGAAATAAAGAGTATTTTTATCTCTAAGTTGTTTCATATTTTATATTTTCTTTGATAGGAAGCACTTAATTGCTTTGTTTTAAAGTACAGCAAATAATTGATTAAACTAAAAATTTCATCCATTTTGTTTTCTTCCAGAAAATTGTCAGTACATTTTTATCGCTGTACCTAGAGTGCTTGAAAAACTTGCAGAGTAAAGCGATAGCAGGTATACGATGCTCATTTCGTTTACATATGATCATAAAGAAGAATCAGGAATCTGTTCTTCGTGGTATTCGACCATGTGATCAAGCATCAACCGCTTCTGGCAAGTTCTTTCACTTCAAGAATCTTTCGAATTTTTTCGACTAAATGAGAAAATTTCCGAGACTTACTGCACTTTTTTTTAGGTTTTTCTTTTTCAGGTTCTACTGATAATCCAAAATTGGTGAACGGCGTGCCGAAGATGACGAATGATGGTCAAGCATTATTGAGCGGACTGTATCAAAATCTTCGTGGTAATCGTCAGCAACGAAGGAGTTTTTTATCTTCTATTCTCCGATTATTCTCCGAAGATTCCCGAGAGGTTTCGAACAAGGATTTTTTGCAGCATTTTTTATTGTCTTATGATCTTTTTAGAATCGTGACACGTGCGTCATTCTCTTAATGAGCTTATTACAGAAGTTGACCCTGGAGGAATGGTTATTCGTTGCGGATAATTTGGCGATGTTTCCATATCAGGTGATAGATGAGCCTCTCTATGTTATTCGTCGGATAGAATCAATTGTTTCCATTAGTGGACAAAATATAATCAATAATTTCATGGGACAACTTCTACCTCGACCGAACAGTGTTGAAAATGATGACGAAGCTGAATATACGCCTGAAATTATTTATAGTCGGTTTCAAATGTTATTTCAAACTGCATATGAATAGCTTTAATCAGTCACTTGAAAAGTTAAATGATTATCTCCTTAACTCTTTTTTTTATAGCTTTTTTCATTTCACTCATTCTATAAAGTCTCATATAATAAAAAGTTTTTTTTTTTTTAAGAATTATTAAATTCCATTTTTCTTTCACACTTGAGGATAAAAATTGACAATCCGATTACTTTCGTGTTTAGATTGATCACTGGATTCTGCCTCACTAATATAAAAAGCGGACTGGCCTTTTTTCTTTTTTTATAGAAATAAGGTTATCAGTGCTACATCTATATCCTTATTACAGGACGGTTTCCAGAAGATAAAAGTTTACTTTATGAATGCATGAAAAATAGTCAGGCGTGTTTCATTTTGCTTTATCTCAAGAATTTTTTGATGAAGCTTTATGGCTTTAGTGATGCGTAAGTAAATATAATAATTTTTCAATTTTGTTCCTTTTCGAATAAGCTTAGTAATAATAACAATGATCAGTTAATTTGTAATTACAATTTTGTCAAGTAGCGGATGTGTTATGTATTTAGTTTTGCTTTTCAGTAGCTAAATTCCTTGAGAGTTGCCTTTATAATCCATTTCTGTGTTTTGGATCAAATCATCTTATTTCAACAATTCTTTCTATCATTGTTTGTACTTTTCTGTAACTTAGTTCAGTTTTTCCTTTTTCTTTAGGAAAGTGCAGGAGTATAGTCCATCAGAAGCAGCGAAAGTTTATGAAAAAGCTGTGAGTGGTCGACGAAATATGCTAATGTTTAATCCACACTCAGCGCTTCAGGAACTCCGTCCAGAAGCAGCTCAGAAACGTGATACGGTTAATGGCCATATCGAAATGGCCAATCAAATTGTAGCTGTAAGTCTGGCTAATGTTGATCGTATTTTTACCAATTTGCAGGGGAAGAAACTAGAAAGCTTTTTGTTCATCGACACATTTCTCTTTACCATTTAGTTTCGAAACATGTTACTTTCGTTGGATCGTGATAATGGTGATGAACATGATGGAGCAGATTCTATGGGGCTTACGGGAACAGCATCAAAAGATGTTGTTGGTGGCGTAATAGAAGATGATGATGACCAGGATACACATATGGCTGATAGTGTTTCGGAAGCTACCAATCTTAGTGAAGCTGATGCTAGATCTGCCTAAGGAAGTCCAGCTATGTCTTGATTCAGTCTCAGATATCGAGAGTTTCTGTATTTTCATTTACTAACTGTAAATGCATTATTAGTTAATACATAAAGAAATTATTCTCAGGAAGTAGGATGTTTTTATCCTTGTATTACTTCATTTTTGGAAATCATAAGAAGTTAATTTGCTAACAACTTCGTTCTTCTGTTTAATTTGCTTGTTGAAAGTGGTAGTTGTTCATCTGAAAGTTATAAGTAGTCGTTTCAGCATTTTAGTTTTTATGGGATTTACCCGATGTATAACATGGGCTTGAAATTATTTTGCGATCTTTGGGGATCATATAGAGATTTTATGTTTTGCAAGGTCTTTATTAGAATTAGGACCATAAATGTTGATATCGTGTAGTGTGGGCCGTCGTTGTTATAGAGGAAAACTTTTATCTGATAAAAATTCAAATTCTTGGATCAATGAATTAAGAAACGTACGTTTTACCATATGTGGGGAAAATAAATAAAATCTTTGTGTACGGAATAAAAGCGGGAATAGGGTATAAAGTTTTGTAGGTTATTGAGTAATAGATCCCTTAGGTTGACCATCGCAGTTCAGAATCAGTATGGCTCACCATTAAAAAAATGTGGAGTAGTAAAGTGACATGTACATACCACGTCAGATGTTGGTTAAGACATAACAACATATATGAGTAATTTATTGCGTTGGTAATTAGTGAGTAGCAAAGCAGTACATAAACTCCAGTCTTTTATAATATATTCCAATATGTTTATTGAAAATTTCGGCACGCTGACTTTCCTAAATCCCATTAAATCCTGTACATTTTAGATACTCAGTTGTGCTTAGTTCAAAAAATTTTCTTACACCCGTCTTTCTTTGTTCTTTTTTGGTGCCCGATTGCTAGCACCACTATTAAAGTAATTATTTCTTCAATTCCCTGTTCTTTCCCGTTTCCTACAGGTCCCAAGTTCTATTGCAGAATTTGTAAAACCCATTTATGCAAATTTCATACATAGTGCTCCCATTATGAGCTTTCCCATATCGGGCATTTCCTAATTGATAATACATCGATTGTTCTCGCCGTCCTGTACTTAAATTGTTATTATGCTAGACAGCAGCTTTTTTTTTTTTTTTCAGATTTAATCTCCATTTTGTTATTCATGTATGTTGTAAAATTGAGAATGTTTAGCACTCTTTTGTGTAAAATTATATCCATTGTGAATGATAAAGTTTGAAATACCGGTTGTATCTCCCTTCCTCCACCACGAAATATTTGTTATTCGTGGATAATGATGGATTTCTTAGAAACAATAAAATGCTGGACTTTACAGTTGTTATCATCTTTCAGAAATAATTTTGTGCGGCGTCCCAAGTGATACCTATAAATGGGAGCACCAAGTTATCGACAAGTTCATAACACTGTAAAAGAGGAAAAAACTGATTACTCATTGCCCATCCTGTATTTATAAAAAAAAGTCACCTCAGATGTAAGGAATCTGGGATTACATTCAATTCAGACATGAATTTATGTCAGAGTGTACAGTGCCGTATCAAATACATAACTTTTTCTTGTGCAGTATAAGGGAACATGAAATACAGAATGATCACAGTAATACAGAATAATAATATACAACGTTCAACAGCATTTCATATGATAAACTAACTCACTGTGAGTCAGGTTTCAGGAATTGTTAAAATTGTCAAAATAATTAGACAACACTAAAGTCGGTAAGATCCTCGTAATCACACTTACTGTCCTGCTCTGCTGATGTCGTTCGATCCACACCTGGATTGCGTACCTCAGTAGCGTTTTCATCATCGCTTGATTCTATAGTTAAACCCTTTGATGTCTCTGCAACTTCCACAATCCGACTGGGAAAATAAAGGAACGAAACTGAATTATGTTTCCAAGTTAAACGAATAAAAAAAAAAAAAAAACAAAAGCAAAACATTATCTGTCCGAGAATCACTGTACAAGCATTGCTGTTGCAAAGCTGTTCATTCAATAAGTGGACAAAGAAACAAAGTTCAGTACAGTAATTTATCATGAAACTATCACTCACATGCAAATAATTTAGAACAAGCTGAAAAACCAACCAAGTATTGAAACTTACCATAGCCTTCCTGATGAGCAACATGGACACGCTTGATATGTTTGCGTAATTCACTTGCTAATGGATAAGCTTTCTCACATAATTCGCATGCAAAATATCGCCCTTCATGCCGTTTACGATGAACTAGCATTAAAGTTTTCGTGGTGAAACGCTTCGAACAAATATTACACGCAAATGGAAGGTCTGGCTGAAAGATAAAATATACGAAATAAGGACTAGATATGAACTTCCTAGGTAGAAAAGAAGAGCGAGTCAAATCTAAAAGAAAGATATCAAATAAAATTGTAGTTACTTTGAAGTTTAATGCTATAGTCGCTGTGAAGGCGCTTAGACGAAAATAATAAAAAGATAAAGAGATCTGTAAGCAAGATGCAAAAAAAAAGAGGTTAAAAAAAACGAAATGAGTGGTGAACGGGATCTAATAACAAATAACCTAAATTCGAATCAATATCAAATAAACTTACCGACTGAATTATTTCATATCGTTTAATCTCATCGATTTTTTCTCCAGGGTGAATTCGACCCATATGCCGGATCAATGACTGTCGCGAAGCAAACTTCCGATTACATATTGCGCATGTCTTGTCTAAACATAGAAAATAGAAACATAAAAGGAAAGAAAAACAAAATTAAAAATATATATTCCTAGTGATAAACAAATACTCCAATAAAATAATCACACACCAATTTTTGGTCTTGAAGAGACAGAAAATATCGAACTCGTGGATGAAGAAGATGAAGCATCACGGAGCTTTTTCCGCTGTTTGATGCGAGTTTCATTCAAACAGAAATATTTGTGTCTCTGAAATAACTTGACTCATAATGCTACAGATCATGAAATAGCTAATCTAATTACACGATAGTTTACCAAAAACTTGATGGCAAAAATAAGGATGATGGGGAAGTTATGTCGGAGTGATGATTAATAAACAGCAGTGGAGAACCTAGAATATATAAATGCAAAAGGCTTAAGGGATGTTTCCCTCTTATATTTTAGATCAAAAGCAGTTTCACTGATTGCCACAAAGTGCGGACAGTTCCGTTAATATAAGACTAACATTTAATTCGATAAAAGTTCCAAACTTCTGTTTGCATTTATTACAGCTATAATTTAAACTCAAAATTTTTTCACCGTTCTCATCGATCCCATGGATTCTACTTTTATGCGCAACTAACGACTCGAAATTCCTGAAATCCTATTAACTTTACTGACCCTGTATTTTATTTCCAGGCATTACAATGTCCTATCAAAGTAAACTGTTACTTTATGATCCTTACTCATGTCCTCATGTCAGCATTCTACGAGATTTTTCTTTACCGTATTGCTCTATTTAATATATAATCATATAAATACAGCAAATCACCATACAATCGTTGCAGTAGATGAACTAGCAGTTATCGTAAAAAATCCTTGCTTATGACATGCATCAGCAACAATTATGTTTCCGAACTATGGCCTTCTTTCCTAACTTCCAAATCATCCTAAATAATAATAGAAAAATTATTGCAAAATGAACCGAAATGATGAAGAACACCGATTACAAATATGTACAAGAGATAGATCATGAGTGCGTTCATGTCGCTGCAAATGATGCTTCAGCTTAAAACGCCTGTAGCAATGGCGACATTTGAAAACGTATTCCTGAAAAAAAAAAAAAATCTTTCAAAAAATGGATGCAGATTATGCAACTATTTTGCAACTGCCTAGCATATTTTAGAATCATTTTTTTTTAAGTAAATAAAAATCTCCTTTCCAGATTTCTTGTATTTGACCTTAAAGATTTCAAAAAAAAAAAGGGAAGAGTACGGAAACCTTGTTTGAAAGATGAATTTCATTAACATGATTCCGCATTGTAATCTCATCATCAAAGACACGACCGCAGGCAAAACATATAAACATCTGGTAATCCTAAAAATTGAACAGCAGATATTACAGATAATATAATATTTAAGAAAAAAAAAAAAAAAAAAAAGAAGCATAAGACTGGAAATATTTTACCTGAGTACTTTTATCGTCAACTAAACCAATCCTTTTTTCATGCTCTTCGCAGTATTTCAGAATTTCATCTAATTTCGCATCACTTTTTGCCGTTTCCTTTGACTGGGCTGCTCTGGCTTTCTCAATCTGAAAACCTTGCGGATTACGACCGAAAAACCTGGCAAAGTTATAAGAATAGCAGGAAATTTTTATCTAACCAACTTACAACTTCCACAGAAGTAAATTTGGAATTCACTCAATCCCACTTAAAACGAAGTTCACAAGCCAGATTCCTCTGTTTTTCCAGCAAACAGATCCTTACCAATCTAATCTCCAAGGTTTTCACCCACCTGTGCAATGACATCCCTCATTGAATCCACAGCAATGAAATACTCTGCTTCTGGATCATCTGTAACTTCTGTAGTGCTAATACTTCCGGCACTATCCACATCTGGCATGTCCTCCATTTTTTCACTAACTTTACTAATCCATTCTGAATATTGTGCATACCCATCTATTGCAGCACGCCAACGCTTGTGTTCATTTTTTCGTTCATCAGCGATTTTATGACTTCGCTTTAAAGCTAAAAATAAAATAAATTTTTTTACTTATTATAAAGCCAACTTTTGCAATCTAAGGCCCATACCCATAAACAGCCGTTTTATAGATAGAGGATAAGGAAATTTTTCATTTCATCTCAAAAATAAGTCAGCAAAGAGTGCCAAGCTTTTCGGTCATGTTTAATTTCGCCGCCCATTATGTCCACATCTTATGGCTAAATCCCTCATTTCTGCAACCACTATCATTCTGTTAATACTGTTAATAAAGAAACTAGACTTTTATGCAAAGTCCATGACTTCTTGCTCACGTATATTTATATGTTACAAAGCTTATTAAAAAACGACTGATATCGCACAACTGCGAGGAAAAATTTCCTTTTTTATAAGCTTTCCACTCCTTCCACCGTTTGTTGCAATGATCCAATTTTTCTTTTTTCTTTGAATGGACTGTCAAAATAAATAAATAAGGAATTAAGAAAACATAAGGAAAAGACGAATACTGCATTACATGGCGCACATAACATCGTCATTCATTCCATAATATTTGAGAATATTGCTCTGTGAACAGAAATAACAGTAGCAGTAACCCTGTGCCTTTTTATTTTAGGAAAGTATCCAAATTCACCTTTTCTAGATGTGCTCGGAACTAAGAATTCGTCTTTCTTTTCGTTAAGTGGCTCCAGTTCATGAAACGTCTTCTCCTCACCATCATCTGCTTCCCAAACCATATCATCCGTGGCCATCGAACCAATTGCACAAGCTTGTAAACATTTTCGCACCGTTTCCGCTCCTTCAGCACTGTTACTATCATCCTGAAAAGGAATCAACAGTAAAAAAAAAAGCGACATACTTGACTAAAATCCGGAAAATAATATTTGTGGTTCAGGAAAAAGAAAAAGAAAGGAAGTGCTTTCTGCTTTTAAACGCGATATTTTAGCTAGCAGCTAAGAAGAATAAAAATGGAAGAGAAGAAAATATATTGTTGCAATCAAAATTTTCAACAGAAAATTCCAGTTGATCGTGGCAACCTTTTCGGAATTTCTATACCTCGACCGGAGTTGCCGTCATATCGGAAACCGATTTGATGACGGTTTCCGTAGTACAACGACTAATTGATTCCTCGTCCATTTAACAAGCACGCCTCGTACACACTGTCAATGAAAACTAAAGACAGAACAAAACTTATCAAACCAACGTCACGTAATTGATGAATGCACAAAAACTACGATGAATGAGTCAAAATGAAAAATTTTGCGGGTCACAGTCAGAATTTTTTTTTTCTTTCTCTTCTGAAAATAAAATTACTGCAAGCATAATTTTATTGTCAAATATATTCTTCTTTCTATTTAAATGAATGGATTTTATTCATGCACAGATGTAGTTATAATTTTACTCTATCGCAGAGTTACAGGAATTATCTATATTTCATATAATTTAAAGGATCAGTTTAATTTTTGTACTTTTTAATCTCTTTGATTTTGCATTTCATTTTTTTTTTCTCCAAGAAAATTTATCTCCCAATAAAATAAAACTGATCTTTTCCATGAATAATTTCATGCATGAAAAATATTAACACTTATGCAGGAAGCACGAAATTAATTTTCTTCAACGTAACTCTTTTAGTATTCCACAGCCCGTTGAGCATAATTGCCAGCTAAGTAATTTTTTGTTACAACAAGATTAAATTTCGTATTCGAACTTCTCATCGCTCATATGCATCAGTAATGTATCTTTAAATCATTCCTCCTGTTCATCTTTTCTTTCATACTTTCAACGAAGAATTACAAAAGAAATAATTGAGATATGTCCGTATTTTGTGTTTCTATAATGCTTTGTCTGTGTGTTATCAATTAGCATGCATACAGATGTTAATTATCATTTTGAAGATGTACCACTATAATACAGCGAAGGCTTTTGCAAAATATCATCACTCCGCACTACATCTGCTTTCCTTCTTAATTTATATTTTATTTTACATTTCATTTTTTTTTTTTTTTTCTCCAAGAAAATTTACCTCCCAATAAAATAAAACTCAAACATGCTATTATGATAAAAATTTTAAATGATTAGTTAATTACTGGAAAATATCAATTCTCCATGAATAATTTCATGCATGAAAAATATTAACACTTATGCTGGAAGCATGGAATTAATTTGAAAACAGAAAAAGAGAAATATTTACCTACATACTTTTTTAAATTTAAAACTAGTAAAATACTATTCCTGTCAGTGAGCTATAGCGTGTAGCATTTTCACAGCTTCAATTTTTTCATACTGCAAATATTACGTAATTATACATTTTGAAAATCTAGAATTAGAATTAATTTTTGTGGTACAAAATTTAGCTTAACATCTTGTACAATGCATTATTATTTAGCGGCAATAATAGGAAACAATTAGTTAAAATTAGTTAAATATTAGCCACTGTTCAGAAGTAGATCGCTGCATTCGAAATTAATTTCACGTATTATAACGACATTCCGGGCGATGAAGTCGGAAAGTTTTGTAGTTTTATCCGGAAATTTGAATAACTGAAGTATAACTACGCATATTTCTATTTTCAAAAAACAAGTAAAACCTGCCAATCAGCAAAACCGTTTAATTATTTAGCGACATTATCAACAGGAATTACGTTAGGAGAAATTTTAAGTAAAAGTTATTTAAAAAAGATGCAAGAAAGGAAAATTTTTTCCAGCTTATTGCCGTTACTAATAAATCAATCATTATTTAATTAATAATTGAAAGAAGATTATTTACATTTTTCAGTTCCATTTACATAACTCATTGGATTTTGGAAATTTGCAAGTTCTACGATCCGATTAAAGAAGAATTTTTTTAAAACATCTCATTTCGTTTGATGTCGAAAATTTCGATCCTTGTTTCTTTTTCACCGATATTTAATTATAATTCATTGTTTATGAGTTTAACTTCAATCATTGTGATTATGATTTACTTTTTCTTCGCTCATTTTCTTTCATAACCTTCCAAAACTTCATATTTACCAATTTAAAGTTCAAATATTTCGTTAATAAATTTGAAAAAGGAAAATTAACTTGTCATTTATTTATGTTTTGTGTCATTTTCATTTTCAGCTTAGCTGCATCCTTTTGAAATTATACAAAGCAGTTGTTCATTTCGAAAGCATTTGAAGGTTTCAAAGGAAGAAAAATCTTAAATTCCATTAAAAGATATTTATTATCTGAAGAAAAATTACCTCCAATTAATATATCATCTACTTTTTCCTTCTTTTTTCTTCATTGTATTTCATTTTAATAATGGCAATTTTTCTGTAATAGCTGAGAGACAAAAAGAGGAAGCTGGTCAATTATTTCCTTCTTTTCTTTTTTTTTTTCCTAATTTTTATAAAACGACAAGTTAAACGATATAATGGTAACAAATTGTGATAAGAAATGAATTAATCGAATAATTCTTTTTAAATTATTTCGATTGGAAAAGAACCAACGGAATTCATTAATTATAGAATAATCCTTTTTTTGTTTCATTTCATATTGTTTTAATTTTGACACTTGTTGTCAATTATTAATTGCGAAGTAATTATGACGATTTTTTTTTTTTCATTTTTGGAATTTCATTAGCTTCATTTCATTTTAGTAGTTAACACCAACTATTTATTGTATCACTTTTTTTTTTTTTTCAAAGACAAATTAGTTTTGATGAAATTTAATATTCGTAATCCATCTCCGGCTGTCTGTATTAGAGTTCAAAGACATCCTAAATTTATGCCAAAATAATAAGCTTTAATTACAAGGGTTTCATAACTGACTGTAATATTCAGCAGTATTAATATTTTTTTACACATTCTTCCAGAAAATCGAACTATCAAGCATTTTAGAGTGTTAATTAATTTTTTTTACTGAAGAAAATTATGTGAAATTGGCAGAAGTTAAAGAACGAACACACAGAAGTTGGTAATTAAATAAAGAAAAAGGTTTGAGGGATAATTTTATAAATTAATTTGATAGATTTAAAGTTTGTTAACTGCTTTAATTAATCAACTCAGCTGTCGATCTCCTATGCAGCTTAACTATCGAAGGATTGAGAAGGAAATCTAAGGTCGAAGGTTGAAGATATGGAATTAAAGATCTGTTTCACTACATTTATGTACCTATTAGAATTTAATTAACTAGTCTGGATTTATGCTAACATGATATCACAAAAGAAAACAAACTAACAATTTTTCTTTACCTATAGAGCTGGGTTAATCATTCCTGTGATATGTATTATCATACAACAGCTAAATTATCACTCATAACTTTTTTTTGCATTGAAATGCAATACTTTGTTTGAGTGTTACAAGTCTAATCTTACTTTTGACACATTAAAATAAATAAAACACTTTGACAAAATTATTTTGGCCAATGATATGATGCATAAAATGATAAATGTATATTCTCCTATGAACGAACCAAAATTAACTCTGAAACAGTAAATTATTTAAGTGAGAATTTTGACATATAAAAAATTGAAAAGGAATTTATGGAAGTAAAAATGATATTTCATTCGATAATAATGTATTTAGTAATTTCCCCTTAATGTAAAAGCATTAGTTTTGATAAGCTACTAATTTGACCTGTAACTAATTAAAAAGTAAAATGTTTTAATGCAACACTGCAGGATAAGCAGAAATTGGATGGAAGAAAAAAAAAAATCTAATTGGTATCACATTTTGAAAGCAGCAATAGTACATTACAATGATAAAATATTATAGTTCGCTAAAATTGTCTGAATTACAAAATTATTGAAAATCAATCTAAAAAATTTGATAACAATTTATCAATACAAATTAAAACAAATGAATGAAAAACAAATATAGTCATTTTAAACGTTAAAAAACTAAAAATTAAAAAAGAGAGTTTTAAATGAAATTAATTAGTATTATCTATGTATACTGCACGAATAATTCTAAAAATCATTTTATAATTGCAATTAGAAGACAAAATTAACAACAATAATTGCAATTAGAAAACAAAATTAACAACTATTTATTTATTGCTTCGTTTTTTTTTTTTTTTTTTTTTTTTTCTGAATGTTACCTAAATTTACCACAAAATGAACTACTCCATCTTTCTGAATCATTGTTGATTTACAGCAGAAAAACGAAAAGGATATGCAGTATCCAATTTCAAATTGTTTAAATTTCTTTTTTTTTTTCCTTTTTTTTTTAATCCATTCTTTTAAAAAGCATCGAATTTTTCCCTAAAATATTTATTCAAACTATTTTGTTACTAAATTTTCATAAACAGAAAATTAAAAGTGGGAGCTTTGAAGATTACAAATTTTACATTAAGTTACAGCGAACTAAATTTATTTCTTGTTTGAGATATAAAACTAATTGTTTTACCCTTTGCTGATCATTTATTATGTCTAATCTAGATAATTTACCATCGATACATCGAAATGATGTCGAAACTTTTATGACCTTCTGTCTGAAATATTGAAAGACTGAAATTTGGTTAGCTATTACTAATAATTGCTTAACTATAATTCCATTACTACAGTTGTTGTTGTTATTATTACTATTATTGATTTTTGCTATCAATTATAATAACAATTATTATTATTATTTTTCTTTTTTTTTTTTTTGGGGGGAAAGATGAATTATTATGTCATTGAAAAATCCCACTTTTAATATTATTAAATGAATTGTTGATGCTATTACTCTAAAATTTTTATACACTTTTCTTGTCAAACAATGCAAATTTTTATTCACTTCCTTAATTTTATTCTAGGCATTTCCAATTACTCTTTCACATTTTGCTTTTTATTTTTTTCTCTTTTTTATTCGATTAACTCACGAAAAAAAAAAAAAAAACAAAAAACGTATTGAAATTAAATTAAAAGAAACAAATAGGAATGATGGCAAGAGAGAGTGTAGATGAGAGAGGGACAGAGAGAGAGAGCTGAAGAAAATTCATTTCATTGCATTAAATTTTTATTTTTTTATATAATACAATTAATAAAATGTCATAATTCTTATTAATTTGTTTTTTTTTTTTTTTCACTCCCTCCCCTTTTTTCATTATCATAAAATGATTCATCCATCCAATTCAGTATGACTTTTTCATCGTTTATATCAATTTATTGTCAGATAATCACCCTTTTTTTTTTTTTTCGTTATGAAATTTCTTGCAAATAAAATTATCAGTCCAATAAACGCTTTACTACTTTCATTGTCATTTTTCATGATATTGTTATCAGTTAAATTACTCGTCGTGATCTTGGTATATTTAGCTCTCTGTTCATCTTTTTAGTATCACCTTTCTCAGACTAAACAGCAACTGCAGTTACTTAATTATTGGAACTTTAATGTTAATTAAAATAAAAACCTGAAATACTCTGATACTTGAAATATTTCCGGTTAGGAATTGGCTTTTTTTCTGGTACCTTCCATATTATTCTTGCTAAGTATTTCTTAAAACACTACACCTATGACTAGATATTATGAATTTTTTAGACTCAGCCAAAACAAATTACACATATTCTCCTTAGTATTTTCAATCAAAGAAAATGTATGCTACTGAAGATTTGCTGTAGTATTAAAAGTTAACTTTAAACCGTTTAATTTAACTAATTTGGTTGTTTGATTTTAAATTTTTTTTTGGAAGAAAATTATCTATATATAACAATATATAATTTTCTAAGAAGATAATTAAAAAAATGAAAAAATATGTTTAAGAAGAAAATTATATATTGTTATATATAAATAATTTTCTTTAGATAAATCGTAACCAATTTTAATCAAAAAATAGTTTACAAAAATTTTTCAAAAATATATTCCATGAGAAAGGACATTTAATTGTAAATTTAACTAATTTGGTTGTTAAATTTCAAAATTTTCACATTGCAGTGAGAATTTTTCACTCTAGAAATCTCATTAAAACAATAGATTCACTGTGTCAAAATGTTATTTAGGAAGTTGGAAAATTTTCGAGAAAAATACAAACAAAAACTTCGCACAGTTTGCACAGAACAAAAATTTTTTACTTCAGTGCAATAAATATATTAAACTGATTGAAACAAACATTTAACTTGATAGTTCAGAAAAAAAAATACATTAAACTAAAATTGGGAAATGATAACGCTCGAACAAAATATCATTTCAGATTTTATCATCTAGTGCCAAATTCTAAAAAGATTATTTGATATTATCTATTGTAATATTATCCAGAAGGTAAATTAGTCGAAATGTATGAGAAGTAGTTATCATGATAAAATCTTCAAAATAGCTTATATTATATTTATCCTTCATTGGTTAACAATTCATATCTCAGCAATGCGAAAGAATTCGTACTGTGAGAAAAATTTGTTCCTCTTTTTTTTTCCAGATTTGGCAGAAATTTATGATTTTCATGAAAATTCCTTCCTTCCTTTCTGATTTTCTCAGTTGAATTAATTCTGCTCTCTCTTTTCTTCAAAATTTAAAAAATAAAACACATTAATATATAAAATCATTTTTTTCTTTAATATGTTACATCACGGCGTGACAAAGATAAGAAAATTTCAGTAATTATTATTCGCCTTTAATTTTCCCTTTATTTGTTTCAACCAAATCATTTCTAAGTATTTGCAATTAACTTTTTCAATTTCACTGTTTCCACCTCACATTCGAAGTTGAAATTGAATGAAGTTAGTCATAACACAAACTTATTTAGCTATAATTAATCATACGGAAGAAGTCCATAAATCCGTAACAATTTGAACTTTTCGTCTAATTCAAATTTAATCAAATGGAAAGAAGGAAAAAAACTAAATAAATCGCTCAAAGTTTACAAATTTGATTCGTTTTTTCATTCAAAACAGTTCCCGAAAAATATTTTCGCTAATTTTTCTCGTCTTTAAAAAAAAAAAAAAACGAGAAAGTACGACTTCATAGCTCAATATGATAATTGTTGCACTAATACTAATTAGTGTTAACTGTTGCATTAATACTAATTAATCATTATTATTTTATCGTCTATTATTACCACTATATTATTATGATCATAATTATAATAATAATAATTATTATTAATTATAATTATAATAATTATTATTATAATTAATAATAATAATAATTATTATTATTATTATAATTAATAATAATAATTATTATTATTATTAATAGTAATAGTAATAATAATAATAATAAAAAAAAAAAAAACTAAAAAATGTGGAAAATATAACAGATTACTTAATTTAAAAGAGTACAACACCCTTCCAAAATTACTTAACTACGAGTAAAAGTAAGCAAAGAACAGAGAGGTAGATGAGCAAGCTCCAGTCATTACTTTGATAGTAAAATTAATAATAATTATTATAATATAATAATAATAATTATTATTATTATTATTTATTATTGATTGCTAATCATTAATTATTATTATTATTATTATTATTATTATTATTATTATTATTATTAGTATTATTATAACAAAAACAATAATAATAATTATTATTATTATTATTACATTGCCAATTATCTACTTTTTATTATTTATTATTGATTGCTAATCATTAATCATCCATTATTGGTTATTCCATTTATCAAAATTGCATTTCGCAAGATTTATTCCATATTTTTTCAAGTTTAGTTTTTTCCGTCAGAGCTAAATTTATCATTTTGTCTTGCTTATTTTAAGTTGTTTATAGAAAATAAAGTTTTGAGTTTCAGTTTATTACTGCGATAAAAAAGATTGAGATGGTTTATTTCCCAAAGAAAAGGATCTAAAAAATAATTTTTGTATGGAAAGAGAAATTGATGTGAAAATAAATTTTAGAAGTAGTCAATAATCATTTATTTCCCAAATTGATAAAGTTGCACTTTTATTCTTTTTTTCTTTTTCCCAATTTTGAATTATGAATTGTATTCCAGAAAAAACTATTTTTGAAATAAAATTGTTAATGTTTTTTCAGAAGAAAAAGAGCTTTTTAAAATATTTTTATAAGATGAAATTTTTCAAAATATATTTTTTAGCAATTCTTGAAAATTTGATAACACTTTATTTATATTAATTTTAAAACTTTCGTTTTGATTCTGTCAATTTTTCTGAGTTCAATTTTATTGTTTGTCGAATAATCACAAATATCTTCTTTAATGATTAATTTGATTTGCAAATTTAAAGAGTGATTAATTGCTCAATTAATTTCAATTTATCCGGTTGGTATTTTTTATCGCAAATTGGTTTTCCTTCCTTGATTTTTCCAACATACACTTTGTTTAAATTAATAGACTGTGAATTAACTGCTTGAACTACTGAATAACATTACTGATTTATATGATAAATCTGAATTGTACGAAATCTGTTTTCAGTTGATATGCGGAATTTTTTTTCTATTATTATCATCAATTATCAGTTATCATTTTATTCAGTTGATTGCTTTTCGATATGAGTGTTTCGGAGGATATGATTTAGTAATGAAGTGATAAGTTACTGAATTCACATGGATTTTTATCAAATCATTTTCTTCTTCCGAAATCATTTCCAATTCATAAATTTTATATAATAGTTTACAATTAGCTCTAAAGAATAATTAATATGTTAATTAACATTGATTTTAAATTCAATTCAATCGGAATGTTGCGCTAATATTATAAGGCTATCGTATGATTGTTGATTATAATAAATTCAATTTAATCTCGAATTTGTTTCAAAAAATTTGATAATTTCGCTGATTTTTTCATCAGCCTACAAAAGTTTTTTTTTTTCCTTTCGTTATTTTTGTTTTTTTAGAGATAAAAAGAGAAGAAAATGGCAATTAATTTGACATCTACTCAATGGACAAATAATGTGATTTAATAGGGCAACGATGCATTTGCTACGAATTCCACTTTTTTTTTAATTTCAATTCTAGTTAAATCATGCAAACAAAATGTAATCCACTCATTTTCTTTTCTTTTTTTTTTTCATTATCAGTAACATATTTTTCACAGCACCGTTACTATAAAATATATCACAGTCACCAGTATCATCGTTCTATTCTTCATTATGTTATTATCACAAATATAACCATCACTATCATATTTTCACTGTATTTTTATCATAATTACCGCTATATTCGACATCAATTATTGTCATAACTGTAATAATCATCATGATCAGCAACATCATACTCATCAACACTTTGTTATCATACCAGAACCAGTACCATTAATATTAACGCCAATCCACAAAATACTGCTAGCATATCACAATCATTATCATCATTATTCATCATCACATATCATTTCCGCAATCACCGTCAACATCAAAATATTCTCGCCAAATCATCGACGTAATTATCGCCGTCGTCATTAATACTGTACCACTATCCATCATTACATTACTATTATTATCCTTTTACTAAAATAGTTGTTCTCTTAAATACCGCCATGTTAATTGTCACATCGTTGTCGCAACTATAACAATAATCATCTTTTATCACAACGTGATGAAATTGCAACCACTGTCAAGAATTACTTTTTATAGTGATTATCAAGAACATTAATTGTAAAAAGAAATAACTATAACAATCATCATGCATCGGCAATTTTTTGATATATGAAAATGCCAGCATACATTTGATGATTTTGCAAGACATTAATACATTGATTATCATTGAATTCAACCGTTTCTGCAATTTCATCTCTTATCAAATCATCCGTGCATAAATGTTCTTCATTTCTGACCACTCATCCATGTACAAAATCCCTATATATATATATATATATATATATTATTTATTAATTTATTTTTTATTATTTTTATTTTATTTTTTATTATTTATATTATATATATAATTTCAATCATTTAACTAATCAAGATTGCTATAATTTGTCATTATAATTTATTTTCCACGAAAAATTACGAAGAAGTCTCATTTTATGCTTTTAGAATTTTTCACTCTGTCACACACATTTTTTTTGTACCTGTAAAATTTTTTTTTTGTCTTTTTGGGAAAGCAATGCTTCTAAAGACATTGAGGATGAAAAATAAATAATTTTTATAACAATGTCTTTAATATAATTATATATATATATAAATAATCTGTATTTATATATTGGTAAATATATATATATTTATTTATTTTTTAAAAAAATAAATATATATTATAAATATAAATATATATTTTTTTTTTATATTTTATAAATATATATATATACATTTATAAAATGTATATATTTATAAAAAAGATAATTATTAAGCAGCATTATTGCTGTGAACAGAATTATAATTATGATAATAAAACAAAACGACAAAAATTAAAAAATGAAATAATTATCTGAATTTCTGCTTCTTATTTTAGCAGACCACTAATGACAATAAAAGCATAAATACCGGCTATCCAACTGTCGGAATAATTTCTGCATAAAAAAGTTTTTCGGTCCAACTCTTAATTATAATTTAGTTAAATCTAACTCAAATTCTTCCTTCTCTTTAACTGACGTCCTCACCTCCATTTGACCCCTCTCCCTTACCCGAAATGAAATGATTATCGTTTGCATTTGCTTCAAATGCATACTTTAATCATATTTTTGATGATAAAATTGGCAAACCGAAAAGTAATAACAAAGAAGGGAAGGAAGACGAAATAACTCTTTGAAAGTTTGTACATTTTTTAACAATAATCCAATTTGGAATGAATCATTTGCCAAATTTTTCTTTTTAACGAATGTGCCAAATTACAAATTTCGTAAATTTATTAAACAATTTGACTAAGTCAACAATTATCCACTTTTTTTCTTTTTTTTTTCAAGTTTCACTAGCTAAAATATTCTAAATATCTTTTCCCCTCTTCGCTCGCTCTCTCTCTCTCCCTTTCCTGTCTTCTTCTCTCTGTGCATATATATCTCTGTCTGCACTTTTAAAAAAATTTAGAAAAACTTTTCCAAAATTCATAAATCTATTTTTAAAATTAAAAAGAATTTGTCCTTGCATGCTCCATCATGTCGCCATGGCAATCCCAAGAATATTAATCTTTTCTCTCTTTTCTATTTTTTTTCCCCTTCTCATATCAAATATCGCCGATAAATATTTTCCTTCCCACCAAATAAATTATAATAATCTCATTACTGTATGAATAATAATCGTAATCATTTACTAATCACTCACTTACCATTTGTGTCCTTTGCTTGCAAAAATTCTTATATTTGATCAATTAGATCGTTTGTTTGATATATTTATTCATTTACTTATCTACTTACACTGGCAACGTGGAAACACTGCTCAGTAGTGAGCTTAGAGAATTTCAGATTTATTCACTTGCTAGTCATAGAATCCGCATAATTAACAACTTCACTTCCCCATCCACTTATCATGTTTTAATGATTGCAGGATTGCATATAATTACATATAATTTGCTTAATTACATCAGTCCAAACACAAATTTGTTTAATTACTTACTTAGCAGTATTACTCGCTGGCGATGAAACATGTCTTTTTTTTTGTTACTAATATTCGTCATTGACAACTAATCTAATGATATTTTTATAATAATAATATAATATTATTATTAGTATTATTATCATTGCTGTTAAATTATTAATCATTATGGTTGTCATCTTATGATATTACTAATTATTAATTATTACCCAAAATTTGGCTAAAAACAGAAATGGTGGAAAATGCAACAAACACTTTTGTAGAGGAGAGGAAACTGTTCGATAAGGATTTTTAATTTTCTCGAAATGTGTTTACTTACTTCTACCTGACAGTTTTTACATCCAACTGACTGCTGGCAGTTTAAAAGGAAATCAAGTTTACTTATGAGATAACCTGTCGCTTACCTGTGATGCGAACTGTCCATCTTCACGTTTATTTGCATTTCACGTGAAAAATGGTAACATTGGCGTAAACGATTCAGTTGCATTCAATGGGAAGCATAATTTATGCTCCAATCAGTCAGTTTGATAATGATAATTTAATATATTTGAATGATAGTTACATTTTACTTTTCGCTTTAATGCAGAAATTTTATTAATTATAACACAACTAACGGGAAGTACGGAGTGAATTTGTTCATAAAGTAATTAGTTTAATTTTTATGTTCCCTACATTAATTTAATGCGAAAAAAAAAACAAATCTTTGCTAATTATTTTTATGGGATTTGCCAAAGAAAAGAAGAGAAATGAAAAAGAAAAAATAAAGAAAAAATGTAGCAGATTTGAACGAACATCTGGAAATCATAAAGAGAAATTCAGCGTATTTCAGCGCAATTACACAGGTTGAAGACAACATATTGTATGAAAAGTTTGTACTAACTAGTTAGCAACATCCTGTATACAATCTTAAGCTATTCTATCTAATTTTTAGCTTCCAGCGCTAAATATATATATATATATATATATATAAACAGGTTAGTTTTGTATTGTATATGATATATGAATTAAATTATTAATGATAAAAATTGAAATTATGATAACTTTTTTTTCTCCAGCTAAAATATTGCCATTTCATAGTGCTCTATTTCGTTCATAACTTTTAAACCATTTTTTTAAGCATTTCTATCGTAATTTTTCCGCTACTGCACACTTTTTGCAAATTTTACATTATTTTATATATAAAAATTTTTGGAAAATTAAAAAAAGAAAAAAACGCTTAAAAATTTATTTCAATGTAATCCATAATTCATTTAACTGCAGCAAAAACTATCGTATAAACAAAACATTTTTGAAAATTTAAGAAAAAAGAAAAATGGAATTTCTAGAATTTATCCCAACATTAAAGTTATCATTTTCTTAAGAATTGATTTCGATTTCTAACTGAATTGCAACAAAGGAAAAAAATTTCCCGAACTTTATTGTATTTCATTATGATTGAAAGCCACTAACACATTCAATCATTTTGCTGCGAAGAAGTTTTTGAGCATTTTTTGATTTCTCTAGTCATTTTGATAGCATCGTGAAATGTTTCCTGTAGAACGCTTCGTTTTTTTTTTCCTGAAATCTTTTCTTTTTCTTTTTTCAATTTTTCGCTCTTGCTTTGATTTTTGCCACTAAACCTTAAAAAAAAAACGAAAGAATAAACATAAAAGTTAAGGAAGCAAAAGTTGTAAAACTTCAAAAATTGCACAAATTTGTTCGAGAAAAAAGTTTCCAAAATTATAAAAAGAAAAAAAAAAAACATAAAACTTGAAACAGACAAGAAAAAAGGGAGCGGGACAGTTGTTGCTAACTATCGTGATAATATTATGAATATGTGAAAATTTTTTAAAATTTAATTACTTTTTGTTTTATTTAACAAATTTTCGTTCTTCTTCCTCTATTTTATCACATCTATAATAATTTATTGACATTTTCGCATACCAATTTAAAATATAACAATCTCGCATATTATGTTATCACTTTTGTGATTATATTTTTTCCATTTATCGATAATTTGCACATCTATGTATATATATATATGATTATATTGTAAAGCATCAAATAACAGACCATAACAGAACTAAACAAAAAGGAATGATTATCAACTCAAATACCCAAATTAACTATTATCTGATAAGTTGATAAGCTGAGATGATATGCTGCCAAACTTTTTTACAACTTACAAGTTTGATATTTTGCTAAAAAAAGTGGGAGCGAAAAGGCAAAAAGAGAATATGCTTACAGTATAATGAAAAATACCTTTTATTTCATTTAGCATTTCAAATGAGAAAATAAAATTTTGTTTCGTTTCCTCCAAAAAACTTTTTTTTTCCAACTTTGTGGCCGAATACAAAAAAAGAAAAAAAAAAACATTTTTCATTTCATTTTTACGAGTGAAAAAAAGAGAAAATGAAAAAAAAAAAAAATGCTGTTTACTAATTGGAAGGCAAAAGAAATGTCAAGGAAATGCTAAATTTCGAAGTATTTCTTGAGCAAGAAAAAAAAAAGAGTGAAGGACAAAACTTAAAAATATTTTCGGAATCATAAAAATGCCAAATAATAAAAAGAAATTTTCATATTAAAAAAAATACGAAATTTCTATGAATTTCGTACAGATAATTGGAGACGGGAAAATGAAGCATTTAGTTTTTTTTTTTTTCCCCACCTTTTTATTTATTTATTTTTTATTTTTTTTGCCTTTTTCGACACTTCACAGTTAAATAAATACACTTAATTGACTGAATTTCGAAATTAAATTTTATAAATACTAAATTATCGCTTTTTATTTGAATTAATCATTTCCATTTTTGTATGATATAGTTAAGAGGATAATTTTTTCCCATCTCTAACTTGCTCTGGTTGAGAATGAAATGAAGAGAAGGACTATTGTCAAGATTTTGAAAATATAAAAATTTGAAATTTAAAAGAACTATTTGCTATGAGGTTTTAATCTGCTTACTTTTTAGATCTATTATTTCGCAGTTTCTTTTTCCTTTTTTTTTTTTTTTGAATTTCTATTTTTCTTTCTTTTTTTTTGAAAAATAATAGTTGTGAAGAATTTTATAATAAGCAAATATTTAATGAATAAATAATTCTGCTTCGAAAAAAGCATTTTATTTTGTTCATTTTGGTTACTAGCCAAGAAATTTCATTTCACATTATTTATAATAAAAGGCTTAATTAATAAAAAAAAAAAATGAAGAAGGAAGATGGGTGCAAGTAAGTAAAATTATTTTAAAACAATTTTCAATTAACAAAAATAAAAGTTTTATTATTTTAGCTATATTTCCTATAAAGCATTCTTTCACTTCCTATCTCTTGCACTAAATTCTTCGATCGTCATGTCCTCAGAGAAGCAAAAAAAAAAAAAAACTTGGCTTACTTTATTCTAAAAAATCGACATATTTTTCAATCTTTCATCTCTCATTTTTTTCACTACTATTTCGTGGCTTCGATTTAGCTTTATTGCCATGTCTAGGCCTCACGCACATCTGCCTAAGTCATCGATTTAACCAGTAATAAAGGCCTAGCCTTTTGTGCCATATTCTTATGTCTCAATTTCTCCTCTCTTGAGCTTATTTTACTATTTCTTTTCTGTATATAGCTAAAATAAAAATAAATAAAAAAAAAAAAAAAAAAGAAGTGTATTGAACATTGTTTTGAGTTAAGAAAAAGTAATTAATAAACTGTAAGTGAAGCAAAAATTTAGTTATTTTTTCTTTACCTATACTTTTCCCATTTTATTTAAGTAAAAACAGCAATTTTTTAATGTCAAAATCAAGTTAGCTTTTGTGAAATTATTTGAGGACAAATTTCAGATTAGTCCTACTCTCACCGATGAATGTTACGATGTGTGACTTAATTCAAATTAAAATTAAATAAACTTAAAAGTTCTCTGATTTTTAAACAATTTTAAGTTACATGGAATATTCTAGATGCAAACGTTCGCCTTGTTTTAATTTATGCCATATTTTTAACTAAAATACTCGAGTTCTATTATCACGCATATTTTACTACTTTGTTAATACTTTATTCTTTGAGCATCACCTCAAATTATTTTAATTAACATTTTCCCATGAAAAAAATTATTAATTTTTTTTATCATTTTAATCAGCTAACATCATTTTTTGTTATAACTTACCAGCTTAATACAATAGTTTCACTCTTCAACTGTTTAGCAAATGATTAAAGATTATTTTATTCTAAAAGAAAAGAAAGAAATCATTAATTAAATAAATTCCAAATGAATAGATTTTTTTTTCTTTTGAATTAAAACATCAAAAAAAGAAAATGAAAAAATGACTGACAGATTAAGGCTAGAAAGAAAGAAAAAAATACGTTTTCTCCTCTTTTTTTTTTTTTTTTAATTTATTGTTTGTGTAAAAAAAAAAAAAAAAAAAAATTAAATATTTTTCTTAGAAAATTACAAAAAAAAAGACGACAAAAAAAAAAAAAAAAGAAAAAACAGAAAGCCTAAATCAAACAGAAATTTTGTTTGAGATAAAAATGCAAAGATAAATTACCAAAATATGTACACAAACAGTTATTCATTCTTGTCCTTTTCATTCTTTTTTTTTTTTTTTTTTTCACTATTTCATTTCATTTTAGTTTTATCATTTCTCTCGTTTCATTCAATTATTCAATTCTCGTTTTTTCTGTTCTTCTGCTCCTTTTTTCATTTCATTTATTAATTCCATTACTTATCAATTTTTCGTCTGCGTTAACAAAAAATATAAATCTTGTTTATAATTTTCTCTTTTTTTTTTTTATTTTATTTTCTTCCCTATTTCTTTTCTTTCTTTTTTTTTCTCTCTCAAACATTTGTCCATTTTTGGTGTAATTTATTTTCAGTTAACCATTTCCATTTTTAATTTCCTACTTTACTTCTTTTCCATTTATCAATTAATGCTTTTTTTTTGTTTCTATTACTTCGCAAGCAATTCAATTCTCTCTTTTTTATTTCTGTTTTCTTCCATTTTCTTTTTTTTTTTTTTTGTTTTTGTTTTGCAAAATTTTACTTCAACTGATTCACACAAATAATGTGAAATAAATTTCACCGTCTTTATGGATGTGAAAAAATATATAAATATATACAAAATCGATGTTAGTGCTAAGGCCTAAGTAATATCTATTTGCTTCTAGACGTTTTTGTTCTCTTCTAAGTTAGTCGCTTCTCAATCGACTACTTTTTTTTTCCCAATATCATCTATTCTTTGAGAAAAAATTTTCATTCTTTTTTTCTTTAATATCTATTCCTAAAAGTTAAAAAAAAAAAAAAATTTTAATTTCTTTTGCTAGATATACTTTTGCAACATTTTGACTTAAAATTTCCCGCAAGAAACTGACAATTGCAAAAATGGAGTGCAGTGAAATGAAATGAAATGGAAATGGAATTGAATAACGAAGAATGAATGTGCCATTTGTTAATAATAAGAAATAATTATTCTTCTCTATTGTTTGCAGATTTCTTTTTTTTAAATTTTTTTCTATTTCAAAATTTTAAAGATAAAATGGAAAAAAAAAAAGAAATTGATGGTGAACCGAATAAAAATGAAAAGGAAGAAATTTGAGTGTTGATTTCCGGTATAACTTTCGTTTTGTTATTTGTCGATGAAATATTTTTTCAAAAAAAAAAAAAAAAAAAAGGAAGAAGGCTTTAAACTTGAACATTAAAGTAATTTACACTTTTAAATATTTTAATCTGTTTTTTTTTTTTTAAAAAAAGGAAAAGAAATCAGAAAAAATAAAAAAAACGTAAAAAGGCAAAAGTATAGGACGAAATAATTTTTGCAGTACTTTAGAAATGTTAATTGTCGAAAAGACAAACTACCAACTTTTTAAACTTTTTTCCTTTTCTTTTCTTTTCTTTTCTTTTTTTTTTCCTCCCTTGAGTTATTTCACTTATAAAGAGCATTTCGATAGTATGCCTTTTGCAAAAATAACAGAAACAAGAAAATAAGAAGGAAAAATAAAGTTTAAAATTATAAAAAAAAAAAAAAAAGAGCAGAGATTTTTGAATGATTTCGATTTTTATACACATTCATTATAATGTTGCAATGAAGAGTGGTATTTTTGAAGAACAAAAAAGTGGAAGAAATTGCAAGAAAATTTAAAATTTCTAGTATTTTCGGCGGAAAAATTAAAGTAATTTCATTAATGAAATTTATTCGCTGTAATTAGTTGAATTTTTCGTTTAAATCCAAAATTGTATAACTCAAAACTAATTTCTGTTGCAGTTCAATCAACAAAATGAATTTTTCCCGGATTTCTTGCATACGAAAAGCATTTTTTTTTTTTCCAATTACATTTAATAAATTTCTTGTTTGTCAACGGATATCAGTATTTTTAGTTAATTTTTTGTTCCTAATTGACAGGATTAAAAATTTGCAAAGTTCGATGCATTTGAAAAAAAAGAGAAGGAAAAAAACTTCGAAAAATTTGTTCATTTTTTGATTTTAGAAGAAGCTCAAAAAAAAAAAAAAATCAAATTTTAAAAAATTTTTAAAAACCGATGAAATATGAAGAATTTTGGTTACTTAAAAAAAAAAAAAATAGTTAAACAAGAAAGAATACAAAATTCTCAAAGCAAAATAATTTTACGACTAATTTTATTGTTCGCATCGTTTTCGGTGAAGTGAACTTGGATAATTGGAAACCCGATGGTGTACGATTTAATCAAAATTAAGAAAAAAAAAATTTGGAAAAAATTCTTATTCATTTCTCCTATTCCTAAAAGCATTGAAAAAAAAAAAATTTTTTTTTTTTGTAAATTTTGCAACTATTTAATATAATGAAGTAGTTAGTTTTTATCATTATATTATATTAAAATGCAGAAATTTTGAAATTTTTGTTTTTTTTTTTTTTTGTTTCATCCCATATTTAATGGTTTTTTTTTTTTTTGTTTCCATTTGTGTCACTTTTTTTTTCCACTCAACAATAATGACAATCTACTGAATAATTATTGGAAATGAAATATATAAAGAGCAGAAAAAAAAAAATTTTTTATTTTCTTTTCAACCAATTGTTTTTAATCGTTTTTTTTTTCTTTTATTGCGAATAACAGAAATGTTTGCTTGCAGGATAAGTTCACTTTTTTTTTTTTTTTTTTTTTTTTTTAGTTTAAAAAATAATATTTCGATTTAATTATTATTAATTACTCGAGTAGTTGTTGTCTAAATTTGCTAAATGAATTAGAAAAAGAATGAAAAATATATTTTACATAAATTTTTTGCATTTTCATGAGGAAAATCATTTTGAAAACATTTTCATCCATCGTTAATTATCCATTTACAGAAATGCCTCTCATCCTTTCTATTTCGTGTCAAATTATCTTCATAAACACACTCTTTCTTCAGTTATTGCAACGTCAAATTCTCGCCAATAAATACCACATTTATTTTTCCTCAATTTCCTTCGCTCATTGCGACGTCTCGCTTCGATCATTGCGACGTCTCGCTTCGCTCATTGCGACGTCTCGCTTCGCCTATTGCGACGTCTCGCTTCGATCATTGCGATGTTTTATTTTCCATCAGAAAAGTTCATCTTTCGCTCCTTCCAATTATTTTCATTCAGTACAAAAAAAAAAAAATACAATGATATTTTATAAAAGTTCTCTTCCTCTCTTTCCCGTCTCTTTCTCCCTCTCTCTCTCTCTCTCTCTCTCTCTCTCTCTCTCTATGCTTTTGGAATAAAATGAAACGAAGTCTTTTCCATCAATTCTTTCCATTTTCATTTAATGTTATTGCGCTAGAGACTTTCGAGATTCGAGAAAATTGAATCCACCTGTCAGTTTGAATTTTAACTCATTCCACGAAATTTTCCATCTATGAGAATTAAAAAGAGAAACAAAAACAAAAACAAAAAAATATATTGAAAAATTAGAGAAAGAAGAAACAAAAGTGTAAAGTTAAGTTTCTTTTCTTTTCTCTTTTTTTTTTTCCTTTTTTTTTTGTTATACATTTGAAACTTGAAATTGAACTTTTTTGTGTGTATTTTTTGATTTTTATTTTTTATAAACTTATGACTTGTATATATTTCTCAGATCTTAGATGCAGAATTGTGATGTATTACAAACGATTCACTGATTTGATTGATGTTAAATTTCATTCAGTCAAGAAAAAAAAAAAGAAAAAAGAAAGAAAAAAATTAGACGCTGTTTAATGCCTTAATGTGATTTAACATTTTTGACACCGAAACAAAAAAACAACAAAACAAAACTATTAGTAGTTACAATAATAAAGGAAAAAAAAAAAAAAAAAGCAAAAATTTTTTAATGCATAAATTTTCAAAATAAACCAAAGTTTTGTATTATATTTGCCTAATCTATAACAGTTTATTTGAAAAATATAATTTAAAATTCAAAATGCTTTTAAATTTTCCATTACACCTAATTACAATTATTGCATTGCAAAGTGAGGTATTTTTGATAATTGTAATGAAATAATGAATTTTAGACTAATTCTGAAATTCATAGCACTAACTTAAACAAATATTTCTAGTTTAATTTCTAAAAAAAAGAAAAAAAAAAAAAAAAAAGAAAGCAATCAATATTGCTATGTTTTAACATGTATTAGTCGTGAAACATATACTGTTTTCATTAGAATATTGCAAATCAGAGAATTTTAACACTACAAAAAATATTCTGTTTTTGTTGACTTATCCGATCAAATGTTGATAAATGCTTTATGTCTTAAATACATTTTACTTCTTGTTGTTTTCTCTTCCTTTTTTCTTTTTTTTTTTCTTTCATTTACAATTCTTTTGTGCCAGTAATTTTTCCAAAACACACTTTAAGAGGGAATAAATGAAAATGCACTCACTGCTAAACGAGGAATTACAGAACAAATTTAAAAATCCAAAAATCACTTAATTTCGAGCTAAAATTAAATTAATGAAACTGAACTAGAATTACTCAATTTCAAATTTAATCATTTCAAAAAAGAGAAGAAGAAGAAGAAGTATGCTGCATAAATTACATTTTTCGGCTATTTTATTCATTTGATAAGAAGAGAAAATTGAAAATATTGATAAGATAAGAAGATTTGTATGATTGTTATTATAATTATAGTTCTATTTTAATTTGCAATTGATGAAGCAAAGAAGGAAAGAATGTATGGGTAATTTTGATTTAAAAAAAAAAAAAGAGAGTTCTCTCCAAGAGGGTGTTAGTTAATTCGCTGATATTATCAACCAGCAGGTAATAAAAAATAATTCATATTATTAATCATTTATCAGTACAACTTATTTTCATGTTTGATGCATTGAAGTTGATAAAGGTTTTAGTAATGATGATGGTTGACTTCAACCTATTCTTCTTTTTTTTTTTCCTTCTTTTCTGTTTATTTTTTGCTGGAATTAGTTGAAATGCCTTTTTGTTTTAGCTTCCAATTAATTGAATCTGTATAAATTAATATGAAATGAAATTGAATAAACATTGGCTAAAAATTACTCATATTACTTAAAAGTGAAAAAATTAAAATAATAATGGAAAAAGCGAAATGTATTTGGCTTATTATTATCATGCAAGAAAATTTTTACTAATTTAAAAATGTGTCTTAAAAATTTTGCTGATAACATGTTTTTAACTTTTCATTCTTATCATAATGACACTAATAGTAGAAATTTTTACGGAAAAAAGAAATGCTAAATAGCAGAAAAAATTTTAATGATTTTCCAAAGCGAAGCAAAAAAAAAAAAAATAGAAAGCCTACAAGGACAAAGATAAGAAGTACCACTAATTAGGCTACCTTCACCAGTCGAAGAAAAAAGTTGCATATGATCATTATCTCAAAATAATTGATAACCATTTAGCTTCATTTTCTCGCTCACTTTTTCTTTCTATTTTTTAGTTTCAAAAATCTAATTTTTTAAAAAAAAATGAACATTTTGATGAATTTTTATTGTCTATTAAAAATATTCCAACCAGTTTTATTTTTTTTTTTTTTTTTTGACGAACATTTTATTGTTGCTCAAAAACCAATTCCGATATTTATATATTTAATCATATAATTAGACGAATCAATTATTTGTAACAAGTATTTATAATTATGTACGATTTTTCTTTCCTATAACAATAACGTTTGAAAAATGCACAACGACGATGACGATAAGTGATAAATGTATGTGCAAAAATATTCAGAAATTTTTAGGTGAAAAAAAAAAGGATAAGCAATGATTGTGTAAAATTTGATAAAGCAGTTGAAGATAATAATAATAATAATAATAATAATAATAATAATAATAATAATAATAATAATAATAACAATAATTAATAATAATAATGAATAATAATAATAATGAATAATAATAATAATAATGATAATAAGAATAATAATGATAATGGAAACAATAACTGTATTAGTATTTTTATAATTATATAAGTATTCTGCTCTTATAATTATACAAATACTAATATTTTACCTACTATTATCGGATTTACCATGATGCATAAGTACATTTATTCAATATATTATTAAAACATGAAATTGCTCATCTTCTCCAAATAAATGATAATCATATAATGAAATGCTCGAGTTAAAAAAAAAAAAATGATAAAGGTAGCAATTGTACGATGATAATACAGCTAAAAATTTTGATAAGCAATAATAGTTCAGGTAAATAGTTGATAAGAAATTTTAAAAAATTAGAAGAAGACAAAAACTGTCGCGTAAATAATATCTACACCATCCATACCCGAAAATATATTTGCAATTATTTTATAAAAAAAAAAAAAAAAATAGCATTTTGAAATATGAAGTGGAGAAGAACTGGACCATGTATTTAATACTGTTGTTACTATTAACAATATAATTATATCATTATTGTCACAAAAACTTATAATCATAATTATAGCCATAATTATCTTTAGATAGCCATATTAAAATACGCTTTTTTTCTTTCTTTTTTAAAATTTTCGATTTTCATTTTAAAGATATTTATTAAGATTAAATAAATTTTTCTTTTTTTTTTTTTTTATTATTAAAATCAAATTTGATAACATTTTGTAATTCTCCTTTTTTTTTTTCCCCTTATTTTTTAACTCCAAATAATGCAAAGAAAATTATTTATCAAAATTGAGAAAGTGCACATTTTCCAAAAAGAAATATTTTCCTTTTTTTTTTTTTGTTTAATCTCTTGTCCATATAACTTTTCGGTACTCTGAAAAAGTATTGTTTAATGTTTAATTAGTCTGGAATTTTACATCTTCCTATACGACATTCTAGAAAACCAAAATAACAAGAGAAAAAAGAAGGAAATTGGGACTTCGAAAACTTTTATTTCAATATTAATGTGCTTCCGGTAGTAAAAGCGAAAAAAAAAATTCTTTTATCACTTTAATCGCCTAAAAAAGAAGTAAAAATTTTATAATCGTAAAATGCGTAAGTGAATATACGCTTACCAAATGTTATTTGATTAGTTAAAAACTGACATATTAATCAGATAGTCTTTATTTTTTTTCTCCACTAAATAATTTAATTAAAAAAAAAAAACAATTTTCTGAAAAATTTTCTCTTTTCAATTTTATTCATGAATAATTTTTCGCATAAAATTGGCAAATTTGACTTCTTTTTCTTTTGAAAAAGGAATAATTTTCGAATTTGAGAAAGAACATATTCAAATTTATATCAAAGTTTTACTGAAAAAAAAATATATATATATATACTATTTATTGTAAATGATTAAATCTTCAAGGGATTTTGTTGCTTTTAATTTTTATTTTCTCTCTGCTTTTATTTAATTCATAAATTTGCAAATTGCTTACTTTTTTTTTTTTTTTTCAATACTGAATAAAATGAACAGTGGCATTGTGGTTGTACATCAGCTGCTAACATCATTTCAAGGCGAATCAAATTCCAACTGACATCTATTTTTTTTGAATTTAAATATTTTCTTTTTCATTTTTGTCGTTTTTCTTTTTTTTTTTCTTTTTTGCTTCCATTTTCACTTTTAACAGCTGTTATTTCATTTTAAAAATAGTTGTAGAGGTATAAATGATGGAAGATTTATGCCAATATAAGCATACATAAATAAATTGAAAGTATTTCTTTTTATTTTTTTTTATTTTGAGTTAGCTCAATTTTTTTCCTCTCTCTCTCTTTTAATTTTTTTTTTTTTCATTTTCTTTTTTCTTTTTTTTTTTTTTTTTTTTTGCTCTTTTTTCTTCATTTTCATTTCGTACTTAAATTTTTAAAAGTACGCCCCTCTTTCTCATTTTTGAAATTTCTCATTTCAATTTTCAACAACCATTCCATTCATTCGATGATGCGTATTGGTTGAATTTTTTTTTTTTTTTTTTTCTCTCTTCTTTTTGCATCTTATTCGATTTCATTTCACACTTTTCATCTTACTTTTCCTTCATAAAATCTTTTCATTCATTCTTCCTTTCTGTTTTTCTCCAAATTTCTTCTAAAATTGAATATGTATATTTTTTTGATTCTGTTCATTGTTATGAAAATTCGCCAAAAATTACATTTATACGACTATTCGGCTTTGAAATATTTCTTTCCCATTAATGCTATATGACTGATTTCACTTTTCTTTTTTTTTGAATCTGTATTATTGAAAATTTCAAGAAAAACAATTAAACAANAAATATTTCTTTCCCATTAATGCTATATGACTGATTTCACTTTTCTTTTTTTTTTTGAATCTGTATTATTGAAAATTTCAAGAAAAACAATTAAACAATTGAAAAGTACGAAGTAATAATTGCAATTATTATACCAAAGATATAATTTTTGGCATAAGGGATAATTTTTTTTTTTTTTCTCTCTCTTTTTTGTCATGATGATAATTGATAAATTAGACAATCTAGTGGAAACAAATGTCCAATGTTTATGATTGAGAAGTAATAATTACTGTTTAAATCAAACTATCCTAATATTACAGTTCATATTTTAGCCATTCATACATTCCACCATGCAGATCATTATGATTATCATTTAATCAGTGTTTCATATCAGTAATTGCTATTTTTAATTCAACATTCCGTTGTTTAAATTGTTTCAAATTCTTAAGCCAATTCAGGAATTCCAAAACATATAATCAACCCAGTTGAATGCAAATTTTTTCCACTATCCGTTGTATCAGTTCTTTTTCAATCCTTTCTTTTCTGTCTACCGGAATCGATGAATCGGTTAATTTGCATATGTATAAGATAGTTTTTTTTTTTTTCTCGTCTCTTTCTTTCCTCCTTTTTTTGCTTACTTATTTTCTTATCAGTGCCTAATTTGCATATCGATTTCTGAATAGTATCTCTAATGGCTTATAAAAACTATGTTACAACCCATTTGGCCCACATTCATCTCCGATCGTGCTTCCATTTTACTTTTGGTATGCGATGTGTATTGTATTAATAAATGTAGTCAAATCTATCCTAAAATTTATATTTGAAATGGTTTAAATTGAAAATAAATTGATTGTATTGCTATTAGCTTACTGTATATTTAGGAATTCGTATTTGAATTGGTTGTAATTGGAATTGGAATAGTGAGCTGTTTGCTCTTGTTTCTGTTTTTTCATTTTTTGGCATTATTAATAAAAAGTCACTTTTTTTTTTTTTATTGATTTTTTGGTATTATAAAATTATTTCTTCAATCACAAATTTCAATTTTCTTTTTGTATTAGTCACAAAAATTTTCTTGATGATAAATTTCAGTTTTTTTTCTTTTTTTTGCTTTTCAAAAATTTTTTTGTCATAAATTCGAATAAAATTTAGGACATGGAGATTTGGAATTTTGTTAAAATCATTTTAAATTATTCACAAATTATCACAAAATTCTTAATATCTTTGTCATAAGAATAATTATTTAATCAAAAAAAAAAAGACGTGGAATTCGCTGCTTACATTTGAAATTATTCATCGTTATTCATCCTGTTGTTGTTCGGATGAAATGAGAAAATTATTTCTTAATTAAAATTAAGTATTTATTTTAGCTGAACTGCTAAAATAAAACAATACACAATGGAAAAAGCACGCGAAGGTACTCCGTCAAAGGGAAGACGTAGCGCTGAAAAAATAATTACTCGCGAAAAGAAATATGAGTAAGTATCTCTCATTGAAAAAGATGAAATATTACGTTGAACATCACGTGGAAATATTACAGGTCACGTTTACGCAATAGCATTTTACCGAAATAAATCGAAGTTGAATTCATCCGAATCCTATTCATTTTTTCCCTTTCTTTATTTGTGAAATACCGAAAATACATTCATATTCCATTAATGAAATATTTTCATGAAAAGACAAAATTTCCAATCCTATTTATTATTAAAACTGAAAAAGACTTGAAAATTTGGAAATATTAAAAGTATGTAAAGTGCAAAAAAAAAAAAAAAAAAGATTCATGTTTCAATCACAACAGTTTTTAATTGCAATGAAAATTAAAATTTCACTTTTAATGGACTGACAGTGACATTTCTCATAAATTTAGTTCTAGAATTTGTCAGTTATTAAATTGAAAAAAAAAAAAAAAAAAATTTTGCTCAATAATAAACAACAATTTTGCCTTTCTCTTTTCGTGCTCTTTAAAATAATCGCACTAAGACTTTTTAGTTGATGCTACTAAATTAACTCTAAGAAGAGAACAGAATTTCTTAGATAAATCTATCTTACAAGCATAAGCAGAAAAAAAAAAAAAGTTATGTATGCTAAACACTTTCCTTTTTTAATGATTCACTTTTAGNAAAATAATCGCACTAAGACTTTTTAGTTGATGCTACTAAATTAACTCTAAGAAGAGAACAGAATTTCTTAGATAAATCTGTCTTACAAGCATAAGCAAAAAAAAAAAAAATTTATGTATGCTAAACACTTTCCTTTTTTAATGATTCACTTTTAGTTTTATTATAAATAATAAATTTAAACTTACAGCATCATGATAACTAAATATTTTACAAGTTTATCATTTCTGACTTTTTTTTTTATACTATTTAGTAACGCTTCTTTTCTTTTTCTTAATTTTAAAAGTTTCTACAGCTCTAATGAATAGCTTTGATTTATTTAATGATAATGATGATAATTAGAATAATGAAATTTTTTTTTTTTTTTTTTTTAAGGATAACCGGAAGTGATCGCAATTTGGATGATAATATTGAATATATTGATTCGGTTGATGCAGCTCATCTGGAATACGACACGATAAGTGGTGGAGGATATTCGAAAATTCTTAATGATACATCGCAAGATCAGTTAATTAGTTATAAAAGACGTATCGATGCAAATACCGAACAGCAACGTGAACATGCCGATATAATGGCTGGATTACAACGTAAAGTAAGCAATTATTATTAATTAATATTAACGAACTTATTCGATGCCATCTAATTTTTTTCTTTTTTTTTTTTTCTTTAATCATATTATTATTATTATTATTATTAAGATATATTATAAAATAACAAAGATTAAAATTGAATTTTTTTTTTCTTTTTTGTTTGTTGTTGTATATGAAGAAATGATAAAATGATAAAATCTTATCAATGAAAAAAAAAATTAGCAAAATTTTTTTAAATTTTATGCAAATATTTTCTAGTAAAAAATTGTTCCAGATTGAGGAATATCGTCGTCGTTTTGCGGATATTGAAGGAAGATTAGCGGTACGTGATTCAGATGGATCAAGTGATATGGCAAATATTCGAATGAGAGAGGAATGGCTACTTAGTCCAAAATTTAAAATGGAAGAATTTGCTGAAAATGAATTTGCAAGTCAGTTAGAGGATGAACGTCGAAGGTTTGTTTTATGATTGAAAATTTAAAATTTTTAATTTATCCATTCGTTCAAAAAACATCACTTTATTCTTTTCTTTTTTTTTTCAGAGCCGAAGATATGGCAATGCAATTACAACAAGAACGTCTTCAGAATGATCAGTTACAAAGCGAGATTCAGCGTTTACGCCAACAATTTGGGATCAGTATCCGTGATAAGGAAAGAGTTTATCAAAATCGAGAACGGGTAAATGAGTGTTAAATGATAATAATATAATTAAAATGATAATGGATAATGATACATTAATGATGATTTTTCATCTTCAAGAAAAAAAAAAATTTCTTATTTTTTAGAATCTTACACGATATCTGGGTGAAGAGCAGCGTAAAATGATGGACCTATGGTCAGAGCTACAGCGTGTACGTAAGCAGTGCGCTGAATATAGAGAGCAAACGGAACGTGATCTAGAAAATCAACGTAATGAGTTTATTAAAGTGATTCGACATGTAGGCGGTATCGTACGTGGATTGAATGTTGAGGTAGCTAACTTCTTTTTTTTTATTTAAGTATTTGAATAATTTAAAATTGGAAATATAATTCTTACTTGAAATATGAGTTAAATTATTTGGTAAATAACGAAAGATATGTGTTAGTCAGGAAAATTAATTAATAATATTTAGTAAATTTAACAAATAATTATTGAAGAACTATTTTGTAGTATAATTCAAATTTAGTCAATTAATCAAAACAATAGAGCAAGTTAGTTAATCGAAGAACTGTTTAATTAATTTTAATTTGAATTGAAATACTTAGAGCGGAACACATACGCTGCTATCCGATCTATCAAGTGAAAGCGGAATAGACACTACGCAAGATATGGTACTGATCGAAGCCGTGAAACGTTTCCATGAGACGCAGCAGCAAACAGCTCCGGTAATCGGACCAGAACTGATCAGTGAGCTCCGTTTAGCCCGAACAGAAGATGCTGGCTTGCACGATGAACTCATGAGAAAGTATGTGCCTAGCTTTAACACTTGGCTAATTGTTAATCATTATTTTTAGTATGCTAGAAAAGAAGGTGAAATGATTTAAATTTTTAAAATAAATTTATAGCATGATAAATTATTACAATTCATGAAATAATTAATAAATGATTTATTAGGATTTTTACATTCGTAATTGTTAGAAATAACAAAAAAAAAAAAAAAAAATTAGAAATAACTGATAATAGGATAAATTATTTGAATCTTCAATACAATTAATTAGTCTTTCTAATTTTCTCGTGATTAATTTAATACAAGAAATTATTTGAATTGTATTAATCTTCAATACAATTAATTAGTCTTTCTAATTTTCTCATGATTAATTTAATACAAGAAAAAAAATTTTAATTGCATTAAATAAAGCATTGCTATTGTTGTGATTAAAATTAGGTTTTTTGGTTTTTTTTCTCGCAATTCAAAAGAAGAAACTTTCATATTCACAAAATAATAATGGAAGAGAAAGAGAGAGAGAGAAAAAAAAAACTAATTCAAGTAAAATGAAAGTTTGAATTCTTTTTTTTTTTTTTTTGAAATTGTATATTGATATTGATATTGCAGATATGAGGAAAGCGCCAAGAGGATCATCGAATTAGAAGCGCGCGATGAAGAAAGTCATAATAAATTGGCTAGTCTCGAGAGTGATCTGAAACGTACACGTGATCGTCTTGCTGAAAGCCAGGTGGATTTATTTTTATTTTTTTTTCAATTATCAAATTTTTTATCATGCAGAATTGTAAAATTTCTTTAGAATGTTGAAAAAAAAAAACGGTTTTTCTTTTCATACTCTCAAAAAAATACCTAACTAGTAGCATTAATAATTTGATTAAAATTCTTTTTGAAAAATTAACTATACAATAAAATTTAGGAAAAAAAAAAGGAGAAAAAGCTTAGATTCTCAAAAATATTTGAATCAAATACCGCATTTTTATTTCTTGAATATATGCGAGTATTGTATTTTAAACCCGAAGTTGTCAGCATTTCGGGAGGTATTTTTTCCGGAAATTTATCACAAATTTTATCATTCTACCATTCTCTTCATACATTTTTCAATAATAAAACCACTCGTCCTTGCAATAATAACTTTTATTTCCGTTGTCCTTCTGTCAGTTCATTTCGCTTTTTACGCCTTTCCATATACGGTTCACCTCAATCTCGCATTGACCTTCAAAAACATATGCCAGATTCTTGTCTCCATCATTATCATTGAAATTATCATTAGAATAGTTTCGGATACATTATTTGAAGGTGATAAATTATTGCTGAAAGTTAACATTCAATATGAATAGAAATATATTTCATTAAGATTCCTAGCGTACATTCATTTTGAAGTCATCTTTGAAGCTCTGTAAAATGTCCTTCTGTGAAAAAAGTTAGTTGCTTCTTTAAAATTGGCATTTGAATCAGAAATAGTTTTTTTTTCTGCACTTTCTACACTGCCCGAATTTGCCACCTGAATCGTTTTTTTTTTTTTTGTTATAATTTCAGTTTCCGCTTATGTTGCTTCATTTGAATTGTTCCAGAATGCACTAAAATTATTTTGGATTTAAGTTCATTTCATGCTAAACTGATTCAGATGCAGCTAAAATGAAAGAAATTGAAGTCGCACCCGAGTGAAAAATAAAATTGCACCAAAAGTTTGAATTTGATTGCCTCTTTTTCTAGCATATTTTTCATTAAAATCAGAATTTTCAGAACCTGAAATTTCTCTCTTCTCCGTCCAATAATTGAAGCTGATCAAGAAATTCAATTCAATTCTTTTGTTTGTTACAAAATTAATGCTACATCTGTACAATAATACTTGCAACTTTCTAAATCAAATATTTTTATCTTGATCTTCATAGTTGCAGTTTGTACTGATAAAGAAAATATTTTTAAAGCCATCTGAATCAAAACCTTAAAATAATGATTACCAGAAGCTGTTGGCTGAATTTTACTTCTAATCTTCTTCACTTAAATGATTACTACTCAGACTTAAACAAAGCATCTGCCTCATCTTTTTCAGGAAGCTTCTTCAACAGTCCATTAATTAATGAAAATTTCCTTTTTGCTATCTTTTCCAGAAATATTTCTCCGACAAACTCTTTCAACAGCTATAAATTATCAGATGAATAGCACTTCTGATGAGAGACGAGTCCTTTCCCTTACATCCTTAACAATTTATTGCTACTGAAAATCAAACATGAAAGATGTTTTTTCCGCTCCTTCTTACTTAAATATCATTGATTTCAGTTTTCTTTTTCCAAAAAAATTTAGTCTAATTGTTTTTGTTGCCTAATTAATTTGGCAGTTAATCAGTCTTTTAACTGTATAATATATATATATATAGATTGTAAGAAATTGTAAGAATAAAAACTTATATATAAAATATATATATATATTATACAGTTAAAAAGTAAATGAGTCTCATTTACTTGCCAATTGCAAGCTTCGGTAATAACTTTTTATTCTTACAATTTTAGGCTTCCATTGAGTGATATACTTCTGGCAATTTATTTGAAATCGTTCATTTTAATTTATTCATTGAATTTTGAATTAATTCATTAAATTACTGCCAATATAAACCGTGCCAAAATGGATTCGTTTTAATTTCGTCATTTGTTTTTATAANTTACAATTTTAGGTTTCCATTGAGTGATATACTTCTGGCAATTTATTTGAAATCATTCATTTTAATTTATTCATTGAATTTTGAATTAATTCATTAAATTACTGGCAATATAAACGGTGCCAAAATGGATTCGTTTTAATTTCGTCATTTGTTTTTATAACTTTCCGCAAAAAAGCAAAACGATATTATTTAGCTGAGAATTCACATTGTTAAATAAGCCTTTTCTTTTTTTTTTTCCTGGATGAACAGGAAAAAACTTATTTCATTCGACTTATTTATAATTATTGAATCTCGAAAAAGACAATTTTTTTTTTTTAAAAAAAAGGGTGATCAAGAAAAAAATTGGAAATAGGAAGCTAGTAAAGAAAAAACATACAATTTTGATTGACGAGATCGAAAATTTTTGATCGGAAATTTTTACAACTAACTGATATGTTTTGGAGATGTATTGATTCTTATCAGCACATTCAGTGTAATCTAATTTCATTTATTTTAATGCAAACTTCAGTTTTAACCTTAATTAACACTACTATCATATCATCATCATATCAGTCATATTTTATCATATTTTTACCGAATTTCCTGTACCATCATATTATCATCATATAATTTATACGTTGTCACTGAAAAGTTATATCTAATACTGATTTAATTTTAAAAAAAATTAAATATGCATTAAATTTATAATCAGTGATTTAACATAATAAAATATGAATACAGAAATGAAATTCCAAAAACTTTTACTTAGCAAATTATTGATGTTCTCATACAAGAAAAATTCAATTTTATTTTCTTTTTTTTCTTATCATTTTATCATTTCCACTAATTTTTTCATCCTTACCTTTCTATTTGTTGTGATGAAATTTAGAATGCTCTTCGTAAACTGTATGATTTGGTACATGATTATGAAACAGATGCTCAAAAACAAACAAGACCATCATCGCCAGGTATTTTCATCATTTAATAATTAATTAATTCAAAAATTCAATTTTTTTCAACTTCTTTTTCTATTCACTCATCTCATTTTTCTTTTGAATTAAATAAATTCATCTTTTTGCTTTTTAGTTTTCCCTGCCTTTTTTTTTTTTTTTTTGGTATTAATAAGAAATTGAAAGATTTTTTTTTTCAAAATTTTCACTTAAACCAATTAAAATGAGATCATTCAAATTAAAAATTGATTAACATCTGAGATAATTTATATTAAAAAAAAATTGACTAATAACAGTAATGTCCTGTTACAGCAAAAGATTATGTTCCACCACCTGAAGTTGTCCGTAGCGTACGCTACGTGTTAAATAGCCGTATCAATGATAACAACGTGTTACAGCGTAAATTGAAGGGTGCTGAGATTCAAGTATATTTTTTTTTTTTTAATCATAACGAAAAAGAAATTGTTAATAGGCCGTTAAAAAAAACGAAAACTTTATCAAAGATAAATTTAAAGTAATCATTTGAAAAGTGATAACCAATCAATTATTCATGCAAATTTTGAATCTGAAAATTGACGATACCATTTAGATTAGCGAACTTACAACGAAGTGCGATTCATCGGAAGAGATTCGTCGTCGTTTGGAAAAACAAATTGCAGAAGCAAATCGAATAATCGTACAACGGTAAAAAATTTATTTGTGTTAAATTTTGCTTATTTATTTTTCCATTTGAAAATGACATTTTGAAAAAAAGAAGTTCGAAAATTCTCGAATGATTTTCTTTTTTTTTTCAAAACTTTTAAAGATTTTCTTTCTCTCTCTCTAAAGACAAAGAGAATTGGAAGATGCAAATCATGAACTGAAGAATCTGGAAGATCGTTTGAATACTGCTGAACATGAAAAGACGATCGCAGATAGCGCACGACGTCATCTTGAGGATGAAATTCGCAAGATGCAGGAGTAAATTTTACTTCAAATTTTTTTTTCCTTTTGATTCGTGGACAGTTAAGTTAATTTTACTCCAATCAACTATGATCCAGTTCTACTTAAATCAGCGATGACTGATGGGCAATTAATATTGATAAAATTAATGACTGATAATGGTATTATCAGGCAATTCAATAGCAGACTGCTGGACGTAGAACGAAGAGCTGCTGAGGATGCAGATGATCGTATTCGTAAGATCGAAGAAGAGACAAGAATACGGCAAGTTATATTTTGTTTAATCTTTTTTTTTTTTTTTTACAAAATTTTGTTTGTAATTTTTTATACTAGGATTGATTTTAAAATTGAAGTTGGCTAGTTAGCTATTGTTGGAACGGAAAATTGGAACTAATAAATTTATAAATTTTAACGAGTTAAAAGAATTAATTTTTGCTATATATATATTCAGGATAGCGGAACTTGCTCATCGCATTGAAATTCTCCTAGAAGATAATAAAAAATTGAAAGATGAAGCGGATAAAATGAAAAATCGAATTCAGGAAATTGAAAACGAATACAATAATACAATTCGAAAATTGGAAGATAAAGGTTAGTAAGCTCTTTCAATACATAAATTCTGCTAAATTATCTGGTTGGAATTAATTAATTCTCCATTTCTTTTTCGAACAAAAAAAAAAATTAAATTAATTTAAAAAAATTTATTTTAGGACGAATAAGAGTAATTTAATTATATTAATCCTACAAAAATTAATGCATTTAATTTTAAAGCAAAAGAATACATTCCATTGAGTAATATGTCTCGAATTTCCGCTAAGAACATCTAAAATTCTGACAAATATCAGCAAAGCAAAAGTATTTCATTCGAAAATTTTTTTTTTTTAAATGATAAAAAAGAATTCTTTACAGATAATGCGTTGAAAAATTTGGAAAATATACGTCAGGGATTAATTAATGAATTAGAGGAACAACGTACACGGTTTGATATGATGACTAGCGAATTTGATAATTTACGAACAAATTATGATAGTGCGAACAAAAACACAGTAGCTATTGAATTGACAGTAAAAGAAATTAAACAACAACGTGATGAAATTATGTAAGTTATTCATGTATGTTTTTTTTTTTTTAAGGATGCAAAAAAGAAAGAAAGAAAATTAATTAGAAAGTTTGAAAGTAAATTAGGAAGATTTAAATTTCAAGAATTGAAGAAATTTTAATCTATTAACAATTGTGTGATAATGGGGGAAAAAAATGGAAAGAAATTACAGGAAATTGAATTTTCTAACACTAAATTAATTAATGAGCATTTTTTTAACTTCATGATGAATAATCTTTCGGATGAATTTCCCGTAATCAAAAAGCAAAATAAAATAAGCGAATAAAACAATTGCTAATTATCAACGGAAAATTACTAATTACTAAACAAAAGAACTTTTTACAGCAAACAAAAGGATGCTGTCACAAAGGAACTTGCTGATTTAGAAAATAAACTAAATGATGAAGCAAGAGCACGTACTGATGCTGAAAAACTTAATCAACGTTTGTCATTAACTATCCTTTTTTTTTTTTTTTTTTTTTTTTCTTCTATCAATTCCTATTTTTAAACGTTATTTTTTCAAAAAAAAAAAAAGTGATAATTTTTAAATATAATAAAAAGTTAAAATTGATAGGCTGAAAATTAAACAGCAGAAAGAGAGAATGAAATAAATTAAAAACTTTGAAAAAAAAAATTCAAAAAATAAATGAGCAAAAAAATTGAAAATAAATAAGCCATAATAGAATGAATCAAAATTGGAAATTAGAATATGTGTGACGATAAAGCGAACAAAATTAATTACTCAAATAAGTAATAGAAACATTTTAAAGAATCACTACTTCAAACAGTTGTCATCATTTCAGGCTCATTCCATAATTCATCTAATTCATTAAATTTTATTCCTATCCATTTATTTTTGTTTCCCACTAGTTGATCAATTTGAAAAGCACTACCTAATTTTTCAATTTAATAAATTAATCTAAATTGTGCTTAGAATTTAGTGAATATTATTTGTGCTAATTATACCACTCCACGTCGAAGTCTAATCCCCTTTACATTTTGTAAAATTCATTCTAGGCTCAAAGGAAAAAAAAAAAAAAAAATGACGAAAATAAAATTGTCAAAATTAACTAAAAATTAAACAATGTATCAAATTAGTAAATTAGCTTTTCGATGAGAATTGAAACTATCAGTAGCTGATTGCAATTATTAATTAATTACTGTTTTTATTTTTAAGGTCATTTGGATGAAATAGATAATTTCAAAAAGCAAATAAATGAATATATGACTGAAATAACAACAATACGTCGTCAGAATGATGATTTCGACACTCAATTAAAAACTAATCAAGCGAAATTAAGCAGTATGGATAATTCTTTGGCTGCTGCAAAGAAGGAAATCGAAAAGCTTACCGAAATGAACAGTCGTTTACAGCAAGATAAAAATGATTTGAGCGGGTTAATTAATTAATTAATTAATATATCATTTTTATTTTTGAAAAATAAAAAAAAAATTGAAAAAGATTATTGTTGAAAGTTATTATAAATGTAAAATACAAATTCCTATTACTTTTTTCTTTTCTCTCTCTCTCTCTCTCTCTCTCTCTCTAAAGTTGTATCTTTTCTTTTTCCTTTTTTTTTCCTTTTTTTTTTTTTTTTTAAATATAAGTATTTTTTTTTCATGCAAAAAAAAAATAATTAATAATAAAAGTGGAAATGAGGTAATGTTCATTTTCATTTTTATTCTTAATTATAATAATAAAAGTGAAAATGAATTCTTTTAATTTTAATTAATTAATTAAAGAGAGAATTCTTTTAATCTTACTAAATTACAGTGCGAAGCAAAAAAGTGACACAGAAGTTAATCTACTAAATGAAAGAATTCGTAAATTTGAATTGGAAATTGAACGTATCAGAATTGAACATCAGCAGGTTGAAAATCAAGAGCATGCGGCACGTGATGAACTGAAGAAGGAAGCGAATCGTAATCATCTTCTTACAAAGGAACTTGAAGATGCTCGTGCTGATATTGTTACATTGAACGGTAATGAAACATTTTATTTAATTAATTAAAGAGGAAATTAATTGCTATTATTTGCCACTTCTGTAGGATTAAATTTTTCTTTTTTTTTTTTTTTATTTCAAAATTATTCATCGGTCATCATTGGAAGCATATAATGGTTAAATTAGCTGCGCAGGTTATTTTCTTGAAGATAGTATATTATAATTTATATATATTAATAAATTAAATTAAATTATATATATATACTAAAAAATTATTGATTTAAATTTAATTAACTTTAAATCAGTTAATTTAGACTAAGCCAAAGCTGATTAAATGGTAAACTTAATTAAATGATCACTCTTTAATATTGTTAGAATATTTTTTGAACAATTTTTTTTTTTTTTTTTAATGATGAATTTTTTGTCTCCAACAACAATGATGCTATAATTTATAATTTTTGGAAGAAAATATTAAATAAATTTCTCTAGAATTAGTTTATTATCATTTTTATATTATTATTTCATTTTTCGTGCAATATTTTTTCAGTGAAAGATATTTTAATTTTGGTATCAGCGAAGAAATTAGATATTCTAGGATCTCTTAGTTACTAAATTAGTTGTAATGATTGTTATTTCACTTTTTGGACGAACAATGAATAATTTTTACAGATCAATTAGCCAAAAAGGATACAAATTTCAAGTTGAAATCGGACGAAACCATTAAACCAACTTTAGATGATCATGAAATAGTGAAATCATTTGGTAAGTAAACATTTAAATTATTTTATAAAATGAAAAAGAGCATCAATCTTTTTGCAAATATCATGGATAAACTCAAAATACTAGAAAGTATTGAAAAAGATTATTAATATTTTTGCATACTAGAAAATATTGTCTAATTTTTTTTTTTCACTTTAATTTAAGTTTAATTAAATGCGTTTATATTTGTTGGTGATAGCAGAGATAGCGTTAGAAGATGCATTTTAATTATGTTTAGCAGATTGCTTTGAATGTTTTTTTGTAGTCTTTTAGTCTTATTATCAGAAATTATTATTTATTTTATGAATATAGATTTCTGCTTTAAGTAGCTTCTAGTTTGTCGGTATTTTGTGTTTCACTTTTTTCCTTTTTTTTTTTTTAGGTAAAAATGTTTATCAAAATTTTAGAGAATTCTTTGGTTTTTTTGAATTTTTTTTTTTTGTTATTTATCAGTTAATAGTTCTGAAGAATAGCGATAAATTTGATATTACTTTCTTGCAGATCGCAAGAGTGAAAAAGTGATTATCAAGACTGAAACTGAACCTTTTGATACTACAAATTACAAAGTTGAATTGGAAAAACTTGAAAGTGATAAAGTTAGTTTCTAATTGAATTAAAAAAAAAAAAAAAAAAAATATTTGAAGCTAAACTGATAAAATTCATTTAATGTACGACTGCTATCATACAATGTTTCTGTATGAGATATGAAATTATCTCGGGGAGTAATTTTCAGGAAGATCTGGAAAAACGTGTTGTCAATCTTCAAGATGAGCTTAATGAGAAAGATCGTGATTGTGATCGATTAAATGCTGAAATTACTGAACTAAAACATAAAATGCAAAATGAGGTTGAAAATGTTCGAAAAGAAATGAAAACAATACAGGAAAGATATCATATTGATTTGGATGAGGAAAGAGATAATCATCAACAGGTTGTTTATTTGAAAAAAAAAAAATTTCATACTAATAAATAAGCAAACATTCTGCAATATAAACAAGATTTCTTTTTGGTAAATTTTCGATCCGGACGTGAAAAGGACAGAAAAAAAAGAGAATGAAAATAAATAAAGACTGAGCAAATAGTGTATGTATAAAGTAGCAAAATGTTCTTTTTTTTTTGAAAATTGAATTTTTTTTTTAGTTTCATTTTAAATAATTTTTGTTCAGAACGAATTTTCCTATTCTTTTTTCTTCTCCAAAATATTGATCATTTCTTTCTTTCTTTTTTCTTTTTTCTAAGCTACTTTATTTAAATAAATTTTTATCACTCACTTACTAGGACAAATGTATATAGGGCGAGTTAAAATTTACCGCTTAAAGTTAGAATTATATATGAGCTAAAATTACATACAAAGCTATGATTAAGTGTAAAATTAAAGTTATGTAAATTAAGATTAAGATTAAGATTATCAAAATCATATATAAGATTAGAATTTTATCTGAAGTATAAATTTGAAGCTATGTAATAAGGTTATGATTTTTATTTAATGTTATGATCAGATGTGAGAACTAAAATTGCACATGAAATTTTAGGACTGAAATTAGAAATGAATATATATATATATATATTCATTTCTAATTTTTATATATATATATATATCATACAAACAGTTGAAAATTTCATTATTTTCTCCATCCATTGAGTTTCACTAATGTGTGCGGCGAGAGCCAAAACAAAAAGGCAATTAAAAAATGAAAAAAAAAACTCAATAGAATGATTTATATTGTAGAAAGTTAATTCGTTGAATACGACCATCGATGAATTGAATGCTAAATTAAGCGATGCTGAACGAACTATAGCTGATTTGCGAAATCATGAGAGCATTATGGAACGAGAAAATAACGATTGGAAGGAAAAAGTTGACGCATTAAATATTGAATTAGATCGTCTACGTGATGAATTGACGTCTGTACGACGTGATGCTGAGAAGGTATTTGCTCGTTTATAATTTTAATTGATTTGAATTTTAAATAACTGCCAATTATTATAGTGTGATTTCTAATGAATTGATCAAATTAAACAAATTTACAAGAGAATAACATGTAATAGTGCTACTGTTTTAAAATTTATGACAATTTGATGCATTTTTATTTTGATTTTCTGCGAAATTTTACAGGAAATTAGTCGTTACAACACCGATTTACAAGCAGCACGAAATGAAATCAAAACACTTACATCAACCAATACTGAAATGAAAACGCAGCTTGCTTCTGCCGATGATAAGATCAGCTCACTGAATAAAGTTATCACTGATCAACAAAATAAAATTCATGATTGTAGGCTTTCTCAAATCACTTTTTCCTTCTTCTTTTTTTTTTTTCCCAATTACTAGAAGTTATCAATAGTTTTAATAGCTTTAATGTAATTGTAATAGCTTTTCAATTTTTAAAAAACATAAAAAAGAAAACTTGCTTAAAAAATACAATTGTATACAAGAAATTAGTGCATAGTATAGCAAACTACGAAGATTTGAGGTCATTGGATAGCAGCAGACTGACCTGCTATGACTACGTTTTAATGATATCGTAACATATATATATATCAGTTTACATTATAGGTGATTTAGGTCTCCTACAATATAGGAGAGTTCAACAATTTTGTTAAAAAGAAAAGAGGAAGATTTCAAGAAGTTTAAATAATAAAGCAATAAAATTACCCAAAATTATGCTGTAAGAAAAAAAAAAAAAAAAAAAAGAATGCTCTAAAATGAAAAATATTTTATTACAATGGCTGAACGAACAAAATGATTCGTTAAAATATGAGGGAAAATTTTTGAAAAATTTTATGTGAAATTTCAATTGATCGTTTTCTTTTTTTTTTTCCAGTAACTAGTGAGATTCGTCATCTGGAAGATGAAATTAAGGATGCTAAAGGTACAATAGCAGATCTCGAAACAGAATTGGATGCTTCTCGAGAACGTATTCGTACGTTGGAAGAGCAATATGCTTCACTTCAGATTGAGCTTAACAAAATGAAAAGCGATATGGATTCATTGCTTAGTGAAAATGATATGCTTAAGGTTTACAATGAATGATTTTTTAATGTATCCAATGAAATTTCATTGCTACTTTTCATTCTTTTTTTCTTCTTCTGCTTTAAATTATGAATAAAAAAAGAAAAATTATTTTAATAATGATTAATTCTAATTAAAATTATAGTTCTGAGATCATTTTTTTCTTTTTTTTTTTTTTTTTTAGACTACCAAAGAATCAAATGAAGCTGAAATAGAACGTTTGAAGCAGAAACTGCAACGTACCGTGGAGCTTGCTAAAGAACATGCCGATGCACTTGATAAACTTCGTCCCGAGGCAATAATACAATTTTATATTATATTTTCATTTCTCTCTTTTGTGTTAATCATTTAAATATATATTTTTTTTTTTCATGAAGATTATTATTTAAAGCATCCTACGATATATTTTTCTTTTCGTAATTTTTTTATAATTATTTCTGCTAACTTATAAAATTTCAATTGAACATTGTTAATTCCTGTAAATTTTATTTATAATTATGCTAATTTTAATAAACTTGATGGTACACAGACAATTCTTATCGAATATATCATTTTACTTATTTCATCTTTTCAGCATGATCGTTTGCAAAATTCATATCGTGAAAAAATTAAACAAGCGGAATATCTTACACAAACAGTTCAGAATCTTGAATCACGACTGAATCAGTTACGTCGAGAACTTCGTGATACTTCTGATAAGGTTTTTTTTTTTTTTTGATTTAAGAAGAAAAAAAAAAATTCCAATAATATTTTATTAAGAAAAAAAGAAAGCATTATAGTTCATTCACTTATTTAATTTCTTTTCTAAATATTTTTCAAAAATTTCACTACTTTTTAAAAATATTCCTTTTAAATTTGCAAAATTTATTTATTTATTTATTTATTTTTATCTCCAAAATGCTGCAGCTAATAGCAAGCGATGGTGAACGTAATGGACTTCGAAGTGAAATTGATCGATTGCAAAATGAGGTGCAATTTTTACGTGAACAGTTGACACGTAAAACGGATGAATATGAAACAGCGTTGAATGATCTCGTAAATGCGCATCGAACTGCCGAAGATGGACGTGTTAATGCCATACAGGAAGTGGAAGCTCGTAAGTATGAAATTAACGATTTACAGGTAAATTTTCTTTCATTTTTCTTTTCTTAATCATTCTATTAATTAGGATACTAAAATTCATTGTCATAATGCTAGTGGCAATAAAAATTAAATAATAAATTTAAATTAAGAAAAGAAAAATACTTATAAAATAAGCAAAATGATTGGTTAATTTGTCATTAATATCTGCAGGTATATTATAGTTAACGATAATTCGTTAATTGTTGTTTGAATTACCTTTTCCTTTCAAAGTATTGAAAAAAAAAAAAAAAAAAAAAATATTTCGTTTGCTTCGCTATGATTGAAATAATTAAGAAAAAATAAAAATAAAAAATAGCAGTAAAGTAAAAAAGTAGAAATCTCTCCGAAATCCTTAAAAGTTTTCGTTTTTGAAAACATTTCGGAAATGGCTTTAAAAAAAAAAAAACGATTTATTTTTTCTCTCTCTCTCTCTCACTTTTTTTAACTTCTTACTACAAAAATTCTCAATTTAGAAGAGAAAAAAATTTAGTAAAATTTTAATCTTTGATAACTGTTATAATTATTTATGCTTTTTTTTCATTCTAAAATTTGAACAATTTATTGCTTCTTCCACATTGTCCTATAAATTTTTTATTTCTAAAGAATTGAATTTTTTTTTTTTTTTTAAATATTTTACAACACATTTCTTTACATATTCTATTTAATGGACTCTTTCAGTCACGTCTGGATCACGCAGAACAATATCTTATAACATTACAACAAAATTACGCAGCTGTGGAAAGTGAACGTGACGTATTACAGGATGCGTTACGTCGTTTTCATTCTACCGTTGATCGAACAATTACTTTAAATCGATTTTTGATTGACGTTGTTAGCTTAAAATTAAATTATAATTTTATTATTTTTTCTTTAAGAAAAAAAAAAGGAAAATTTTTAACACGAAAATGAAAAATTAATTTTTCAAATAATTAAAGGAAGAAGCAGCAGGTGAAAGAAAAGAAACACCACAGCAAACACGTAAATTATCAGATGGCAAGCATTTATTTTTAATTTCATTTTATCTTATTAATTTATCATTTAAATCACTTTTTTCTTCCATCAAATGAGTTAACCATAATTATTTTTCAAATTAATTTTTCCAAAAAAAAAAAAAACAATAAGAATAACAAGAATGTCTTAATTGCTAATATTTTTTTCATCATTCATTAATTTATTAAGATAAAGGCAAGGAGAAATTTGATGTGAGCGAACTTGATGCAAACATACAAAAATTAATTGGACGCATTGAAAAACTTGAATTAGAAAGGGTAAATTTCAAAAAAAAAAAAAAATCTTTGCTTAATTTTTCTTTTTAAATTATGAAATATTGCAAAATGAGTAATGGCTTTATATATATCATGTGATATGTCAAAGGTCATACCTTATGTCATTGATCATGTTGGAAAATAACTCTCAACAAGTTTTTAGATTCTGAAAAAAAAAAAAAAAAAAAGAAAGGAAACATTTCGTTTTTGAAATGATTTTCACACTAGAAGTATTTTTTGTTTTAAATTATTTTTGAAAGTAAGATTTTGAATTTAATTATCAGAATGAGTATCGTGAAGCACTTGATCGTTTGAAACGGAAGGGTGCTGATTCAAATGTGAAAATTAACAAGCAGGAAACAATCTTCCGGAATATCGAAGAGCAACTGGTAGATGTTGAAGAAGGTATGGCAAAATTCAAAAATCTTTTTTAATCAAGCCAAAAAAAAAAAGAACTAAAATCTCTATCGATTAACTAATTGATCACAAAAGAAAAAAAAAACACTCAACGATCATTGAATTAGGCAGAAATTTGGTTGAAATATTTCAAGATTCAATTTAATTAATTACTCTTGATCAGTTTTGTAACTGTTTTAAAATTTTTTAAGCACTTATTTATCTCGATCTATCCAATAAACAATAGTGTCAATCATTATTAGTCCAATTCACTTTTTGTTTTTTCATTTTTTGGCTCATTAATATTGTTTAAACAACAATAAACCATTTCATTTATCAATTTAATGAATTTTTGTGACTTCTTTAATCTAATTTGTTTATTTCATTTTCTTTAACAGTGCACTTCACCTATGTCTAAGTGAGCTCTTTCTTTCATACACTGATTAATTTGAATTTTTTTTTCCATTCTCGAGAATGATTTGTGCCATGTCAATAATTGGGATAATTTTATCAGATAAACGCTTGCTGGAAATGCGCCTAGGCTCAGCCAAGCAACTTCTTCGCTCTCAAGAGGAAGCACTTAAGCAGCGTGATGAAGAAAGGCGCCATTTGAAATTAAAAATTGCGAAATTTGAAATGGAAGCACGTGGAAAAGAGGCCCAAATACGTCAGCTCAATGTTTGTAATTAAAATTTTTAATTAACAAATGAATGAAAATGAAGAAAGAAAAGAAATAAATTAGCAGCAACAACAACAACAAAAAACTAAATTATAGTGATAAAATGATAAAATTTTCGAGAAAATCTTCTCTGTTCCATTCCTTTTTTGCTTATTTTTGAAATATTTCAATTTAAATTCAAATTTCAGGAACTTATTCGAAGTTTACGTAAAGATTTGGAGACAGCACAGAGTGATTTAGGAGTGCTTCATGATCATGAAGAAGAATGGTATGCGCATAAATTTCATTTGGAAAATAAATTAAAGGATCAAGAGAACGAATCACAGCAAATTCGCTTATTATTAGCAAATTTTGAAACTGAACGAAATGTTTGTTATTATTTTATTTTGTTACTCTTTTTTTTTTTTGTGAATTTTTTAAAAATTCTAATTTACTAATTTTGCTCCCTTTTCCTCCTTTACTTTATTTAAATATCTATTTTGTGCATTATTTTTCTCACTTCCTCTCTGACATTGGTATGATAATTAAAAATAAGTGATAAGAATTAGAGTAAAAATTTTAAAAATTTCGATCATAATTCTACTAATTGGATGGCTCATCTTTTTTCTTTTTTTTTTTTTTGGAGGAGTGAATTAGACCTGAATTAGACCCTTAAAATTATCATCTTTCATTTTTCAGTTCATGTGCTGGTCGATTTTCGAAATTTGTACCAGAAAAAAAAAAATTAATAATTACTAATGGCATTAGCTTTGGATAATTTTTCATAGTTATTCAAATTTTGCAATATTGTGCAGTATTAAAATTAATTATTTAATTTTTCAGTCACACTTGTTACTGAAATTTTGCATTATTAAAATTAATTATTCAATTTTTGCAGTCACTGAATGAAAAGGTACGCGATCTTGCTAGTCGGCTACAACAAAGCGAAAGTAAAAATACTGATATGAGAGATGATTACGATCGGCTGAAGAAAGATTTAGCGAAAACGACAGCAAATGAAGCGGAACTTAGACGAACTGTTGATCAGAACTCTCGTGTTATCAGTGATAATCAAATTATGAGAGATCAGGTAATTGTCTTGTTGATTGGATTCACTGATAAGATATCAAGTTTATTTCTTTTCTCTTTTTTTTTTCACATCATCAGGACGTTTTATTAACTTCAGCTTTTGTTTTGATCCTTTTTTTTTTTTCATTGATATTTTTATATTTAATAAAATCTTAGTGTTTTTAGAGAAGTTTCAGTTAAATTTCCTCATATTTTAAAAGTTTTGTAATTAATTGTGATACCAGAAGGTGAGAGCTTAATTTTTATCATTAAAATTTGTTAAATTATTATTTAAAACATTTCATGAATGCTACTCATTTTGATCGTTTTAATTAAATTATACCGAACATTTCTACTCCTTACTTAATAATTTTCCACCTGCTAAATAATCTATAGCAATTTTAAGCTCATTGATATAATTTATAGATTCTGAATGACGTAACGTAATAACCTGAAAGGTACCTGCTTTTTCAGTTTTTTTTTCGTTTTTAGTTTTCTTGAAACAGAACATTCCTTATCCTTCTTCTTTTTTTTTTCAGCTCGAAAGTGCCCACAGTGATTTGACAAGTGCAAATAATCGAAAACAACAACTTGAAAATGAGTTACTCGTGATACGTTCGGAATTACGTGACCTGAAGCAACGCTTTACTGATAATGGAAGTCGTATTGCTGATCTGCAGCGACATTTAACTGATGCAGAAAATGATAAGAAACGTCTGACAGATCGTATGCATAATTTGGAAAAGGTAATTAAAACAATTATTTCTAGTCTCAGTTGTTCTACTCCTGAGCTGACATTATTGAAATTACTGTATCATTTTATGTCAAATTTTACATTTAATTAAAAAAAACAAAAACAAAAACAAAAATGAAAAATTTTGAAATAGATTTTATGATATAAATATTTACAGACGATATCACAGCAACGATTAACTGAAACCGAAATTCGACAACAATTATCAACGACATTAAGCGAACGTAACACATTACAAAATGAGCTCCGTGAAGTGCAACGACGCTTAACACGAATGGAAGCTGATAAGAAAAATATTAGTGATAAAAATGATGAGCTCGAAAAAATCCGTTTATCATTAATGAAACGCATCGAAAATGTCAGTTGCAATATATTATTCATTATTTAAAAATCTATTTTTCTTTTTAATTTTAAGAAAAGAAAAAAAAATTAAAAAAGTAAAGAATTTTTTCTTTTTTTTTTAAATTTAGCAGCAAATTATTACAAATTTATACTTTTATTGCAAACTTATTACTTTATTAGCTTACTGTTTTTTTTTTCTTCAAATTTTTAAAAAACAAATAAGAGAATCGTTTTTTTTTTCTTTTTTCAGCTTGATGAGGAAAAACGAAAAGCTGAAAGTATTCTTCATGAGACAGCATTGCAACGAGAAGCAATCGAAAGTTCATTGAATGCATTGGAACGAGAAAATAAAGTATGAAAAATTTCACTTTTCAAATAATAATTTTAGTTTTCTAGTGGGAAACTGATCTGATAAGAAGATTATCGTAGTATTATCAATGAATTATCAATGATTATCAATGAATCACTCTATTATCAATGAATATTAAGAATTTAATTATGCAAATGATAGCAAAAAATAATATTAATAATTAACAAATGAATTCTTTCTAATTAGAAAATTTCTTTAAGAATTTTCTTTCTTTTTTTCCTTATAAATTTATGAACTTTAAAATTTTTTTTTTCTTTTTTGTCATTTTATTTCTATAATATAAGCTTTGGTTTTTATTGCTAAAACAAAAAGAAAAAGTTATTAACGGAAAGAACGAGAAAAATTTTACTTAAAACAAAAATTGTTTAAAAAAGGAAAATAAATATCGGTTTAGTTTTTTTTTTTTTTTCTCCTTATTTTTTAATCCATATATATATATATATTTTACTTTAAAAATAAAAAGATAAATGTTATATACGAAAGAAAAAATAAAGCTATACATATGTTTTGTAAAGTTTAATGAAAATTTTATTTAAAAAAAAAAAAAAAAAAAAAAAAAAAAAAAAAAAAAACGCAACAAATAAAATAAAATGGGCGAAATACAAACTCAAAATAAAAGCAGTAAAAAGAAAGAAAAATAATGATTAAGTGAATTTAAAAAAAAAAAAATAAGATTTTCAACTTTAGTTTCAATTTTGTTTACTTTCTATTCATTTATTTATTTGCCTATTTTTTTTTTTCTTTCAAGGAATTGCATCGTAATTGCGCACAATTGCAACAACAAATAGCCCAACTTGAATTGGATAATGGCAATCGTTTGATACAACTTAGCAATAAGCAGCGTGAAGAACATGACAAATTTGTGCAGAATGTAAGAACGGAGAAATTGCAGGTTTGTTTTACCGTTTATTTCTCATCTCAGTCCACTTTCTAATTAGTGACACTTTTTTAATTGGGAAAAATTAATAATTTTCAACAATAATCAGTGGATGAAGTGATCTGAGCAATGATCTCAATTCATACAGATAAAGAATAGCAACAAAAAACCTTTTTAAAATATGGAATTGAAATTTTGAAAATTTTGTGTTTTTTTTTTTTATCGTTACACATTAATAAATCCGATCAAGAATGATTGAAAAAAAAAAAATTTTTTTTTTTTTTGAATTAAAATGATACAGTTTAGTTTAAATTAAATTTATATTTTATTTCTCGGCTTTTGTTAGATCGAACGAATGATTGAAAATCGTGAGCGTTCACTGAAGAGTCGAATTAGTCAACTTGAGAATCAGTTGAACATTACACGTGATCAGCTGAGCAGTGAACGTCGTCGTCGACGTGAAATAAGTGAAAAAATATTAGCTGGCGAATTGCATAAACTTAATGTAAGCTTCTCCGGAAGTCAGCAAGGATTTGACAATTACGAGTAAGTTATCATTATTTTTTTTTTTTTGTTTATATCATCTACCATCTATTTATCAGTTATCATTTATTGTCGCTGATCATATCATTTAGTAGTTATTTGTCAGTAATCACTTTATCGTTAAGCCTTGCTTACATTTATCGTTTTCATTCATAGTTCTACATTTGAAATTATTAATTATTCAATTATTTTTATTTCAGAAATATATCAGTACATGTTCATTTTTCTTTTTTAAATATTTCAGTGGAACACATTCTTATAGCACAACATACTTTGAAACGCCGTCTTTTACAATTGGTTCAACCGGAACTGATCCAAGCGCTGCCGATTCAAAAATTATCCTGAAGCATTCCGGTTTGATTAATTATTTTTTCTTTTCACTTTTTTACCTTTGCAAATTTCGATTTTTTTTTTGCCTTCCTTTTTTTTTTTTTTAGATTGCTAATATACCATTAAAATTGATTTAGAAACATGATAGGAAGTAATATAGGAATTTTTTTCTTAGTAAATTTTAAAATAAAACATGTCAGCATAACTTTAAAATAATTTTAATGGCAGTTTAGAAAAAGTTAAAGAAAGAAAAACGAAAATTCCCTTAGCAATAAAGGATTTTTTTAAAGAAGCCACAAATTCAGCAAATTAATTCTAACANATTTTTTTTTTGCCTTCCTTTTTTTTTTTTTTAGATTGCTAATATACCATTAAAATTGATTTAGAAACATGATAGGAAGTAATATAGGAATTTTTTTCTTAGTAAATTTTAAAATAAAACATGTCAGCATAACTTTAAAATAATTTTAATGGCAGTTTAGAAAAAGTTAAAGAAAGAAAAACGAAAATTCCCTTAGCAATAAAGGATTTTTTTAAAGAAGCCACAAATTCAGCAAATTAATTCTAACATTTTAATAACAACGACTGAAATAACCGGATATTTAAAAAAAAAAAAAAAAAAAAAAAAAAAAGAAGAAAGAAAAAGGCAGAAAATAACATAATAATTTCCGAAATAATTGAAAAAAAAAGTAAAATTTCGAATTAATTTTAGGACAACAGCCAAAAATATACATTTCGAGAAAGAAAACGATGAAATAAATAAACAAGTCTAACTAAGAATAAGTCATGAGTTCAATTGTCATAGAGGACAAAAAAAAAGTGCTAATTATAATTAATTAGTAATTGAGCGTTATTTTTTCCACTAATAGTTTGTAAATTTGTCGTTTCCTCCTCCTATTTCTGGTTGATTAATAAATTAATCCTGTTTATATTTTTGATTAATTAATTGGCAATTTCTAATTTTTTAGTTTACCTATCACTTTTTTTTTTTCACTTATACCCATGTTTGTTAGTTTAGTTCTTTTTTTTTTCATTTCTGATTGATTAGTATATTTATCATTTTTTTTCTCACTTTTAATTAATTAGTGTATTTACCGTTCTTCTCACACTTCCACCGTTAATTATTATATTTATTGTTTTTTTTTTTGCACCCCTAATTACTCAGTATATTTATCGCTTTTTCTCACTTCTAATTAATTAGTGTATTTATTATCTTTCCCACCATTTATTTATCACATTTTCGCATGCATAATCAATTAGTATATTTGTCATTTTTCCTCACCTCTAATTAATTAACTAGTGTACTTGACTTTTTTTTTTTTCCACCCTAGTTACTTTGTGTATCCATCATATTTCATCATTTCTAATTAATCAGTATATTTTTGTCGTTTTTTTTTAATCATTTCCAGTTAATTAGTGTATTTATCGTTTTTTTTTTTGGTTTATTTTACAGAACGACAAACGAGCTCATACGCATACGGTGGTGGTGGTGGAAGTCACACTTCTGGTACAGTAATTACGGAAGCAACCGGTAGCAACTCATATGAAAGCGAACGAAATGATGCAAATGTAATGTCCGCTGAAACAGTGAAGAATATTGAGGGGGGAGAGAATGATTCCGGTAAGGGTATCATAAAGGTGGAAGGTCAAGATGAAGGTGAAGGTGAAGGTGAAGGTGAAATTACTGGCATGGGTACGATATCTGAGATACAGCAGCAGGGTTATGATGATACCAAGGAACAGGAATCTGATAAATGATAACTGATTGATAAGATGTTGAATATAATTCTTCACTCTATTCTCTCTTTCCTGTCTTTTTCCTTCTCTTTCTTCTTTTTTTCTTTTTTTTTTTTCTTTTTTCTTTAATATTTTTCATTCTTTTGAATGTTAAATGTAATAAATTATAAAAATTTATCAAAAAAAAAAAAAAAAAAAAAAAAAAGAAGAAAAGAGAAGAAAAATGAAAATCATTAAAAAAAAAAAATTTTTTTTTAAATTTATTTTTGCTTTCTATATTCTTTCTTTCTCTTCTTTTCATAGCTTTCTTACTGCTTCTATTGATACGTAATTGTTACGTCAGTATCATTCACGTTGTACTATTAATTGATATTTATATGCGTTTCTTCTTAGTGAATAGATTAACGTGAAATATTAACGTAACAGTCACGTGAAAATATCTCATCTACGCAATTATCATTATTGCTACTTAATTTTTACTTTTTTTTTCTTTTTTTTTTTCCAACAGCTAACATCATTCGCAATTACTCATTGACTGATATATGCACAAGCACTGGCTCTTTTTTTTTTTTTTTCAATTCTTCGTTATCATTATTATTATTGTTATTATTAATAATAATGATAATTGTTATTATTATTATTAATGACGATGATGATTGATTGTTATTAGTATCATTATTCTATTTAAATATTCCAAATTTTTGCTAAATTCTTTCATGCAAAAGAAACGACACTGCAAAGTTGCATCTTTCAGGTAATGCTTATTACCGAACTTTTATTCTGAACTGTTTTCTTTTTTGACTAATTGAAAAGTATCTTAAAGTATGTGAGAGAAACTGCCAGTGTATGTTACAGGTAATATTAGCAAATATATATTTTCCAATTTTTTTTTCTAGATCAAAAAAAAAAAAAGAAAAAGCAAAAAGCAAAAAATTAAATTTAAGACTTATTCATGCTTTAAATTTAAATTTAAAAAAAAAAAACTTTCCTAGTTAATAGCTATTACTTCCATTTAACCTGAAATTTATTAATTATTATTATAAAAATAATTTGAAGCACGCAAAATTCCATAAATTATTTCTGATTCAAACAGATCTTACACAATGAATAATGATCTAGACGTTGAATTTACAATCTACTATGCTCAGGAAAAAAAATATATATGTCAGTTTCACAGCTGATACTGCTGTTAAGAGATCAGTCTTTAGTACGGGGTACAATTGTTACTGATAATAGTCTTAACAAATTGAAACCGAATGTTATCATTTTGCTCATGCTTTTCTTATCTTTACCTTATTTTTCGCACCCCTTTTTTCTTTTCCTTTGAATTTCTCTTTTTACATTTCATTTTTTCGAAGGCAAGTAAAATCAATATAATTAGCATTCTTGAAGCATTTTTTTTTT
>RCAB01000268.1:0-87599 GCA_003640385.1 Setaria digitata | reverse complement strand
TTTTTTTTACGATTTTGTTAGTCATTGAAGAATATTCGATGAAATTTGATAGAAAAGACGAAATCTGAAGTGACTATGAATTTGTTAGGATTATTTCATGAAATGGAGTAATTGTTTGGTTGAATATATTCGAAAATTGAATGAAACTGACAAATACATTAAATTTTTATTGGTAATTTGCAGGAAATAAAATGCAATGATCATCATATCCAAGATGTTACACATGCCATTGAAATTAAAATGGGGTAAGAAAAGTGGACGATATGATCTGAGCCAAGATATCTATGTATTAACCGTATATCTCGGTGATTATGCTATATTACAGTGTACCCTAACTACCGAAAGTACCGCAAGCCAATGTATGGAATATCTCAGCCAAAAAGTAGATCTCAATCAGGTATGATTGATGGATTCACGAAATACCTGATTAATTCTGTTTTTTCATACATATCGTAATTTTAATTAAGCAACAGACAGATATGTGAGATATAAATGAAGGATTTTATAAATGCATGAATTTTTAAGTAAGTATGGTATAGTTGAATTTGAGAGTAAGTAATGTATGCTTAAATATCACAATTAACATCTATCACGAATTCTCATCTAGGTGGAAATGTTCGGCTTGCGGTATCAGATGAAGACGAATGATCCTGATAATCGTATGATGCGTTGGGTGGAACTTGATAAGCCATTAAGACGACAGCTCGAGAAATGGGCCTGTAAACCTCGACAAGTACAATTGGCCGTCCTTTATCATACCCCAAATGCATTCACATTAACTGATCAAATGGCCAGGTTACTAATATTCAGTCTTTGAAAATAAAAAGAAGTTAGATTTATCCAATTCAATTCCAGTTTNTAATATTCAGTCTTTGAAAATAAAAAGAAGTTAGATTTATCCAATTCAATTCCAATTCCAGTTCNCAGTTTTTTTCTTTATCTAATCGCAAATGCAAGACAAAGTTGTTCGTTTCACTTGGGTTCATTTAGCAAATATCTTTGAAAGAAATAATCTGAAATGAAATGAACTCGTTGAAGTAGTCGAACTTTTGTAAATTCCACAAATCTGCAATTATTTTCACTAGAAAGAAAAATGAAAAAAGCTGGTGCTGAATGAAATCGAAAAGAAAATTTGTTTCATCTAAAAAAAAAAAAAAAAAAAAAAAAAAAAAACGGAATGCAAATTTTAGATCGTACTACTTCTTCCTAATGAAATTAGATGTTGTTGAGGGCAAATTAACGGTTGCTCTTGAAAAATATATCAATCTTGCTGCATATAGTCTTCAAGGTTAGTTAGTTAGTTAGCTAGTTAGTTGGAATTTTGGAATTTGTTTCGAAAAATGTTTATTTTCAAGAAGTAAATTTTGTTCCTTTTTTTGTATCATCAAATTTCAAGTCATTACAAAATTCATCACATCATATCTTGAAATGAAACAAATTTTTTTTTTCTTTAAATTTTAGTGCTATTTTAAAATAAACATCTTGTTTACAGTTTCTAAAGTTAGTTTCTTCAATACTATGCAGATGGTACAACAAAGATTAATTGCTTAATTAATTTCAACAATATTTTATAACTTATACTTAAGCATTAAATAACTTATAAATTTTAGTTTTGTTCATTTCATTTAAACCTTTTTTTTTTTTTTTTTTTCTATACCGTTAGAAAGTATTCATTGGTTAGTTACCAGTTTCAAAAAATTACTTAATTTAAGATTCATTCTAAAATCCAAAAGACTTCATCTTTTCACTTTTTCTTTCACTTCTATCATTATCTATTTTGTATTTTCCAAAAACTACTACTTTTTTTCTTTTCATTTCATCTTTTATTTTATTTTAATTTTTTTTTTTTTTTTTTTAGTGGAATATGGTGATTTTGATCCAACAATACATACAATTGATTTCATGCAAACGGTACCACTTTTGCCAAAGGTAACAACACCAACAACAACTGAATAATATATGTATAATTGATAAAAAAAAAATTTTTTTTTTCAAGAATAACAAAAAAAAATTAATTATTTTATAGCATATTTGTCGAAGTGCTCAAATCCAGGAAGATTTATTGAAGAGAGTTTCGGCGGTACATGAAAGACTGAAAGGAATGCAACCAAGTTATGCTGCATTACTGTACATCGTAGATGCTCAACAATGTGAAGGCTACGGCGAGGAATATTTCAATGGGAAGGTGAATGAATGGAATTTAATTGTCGGAATTGAATTTTGCAAATTCAATCTTTATTAATTCTCAGATTTAATTTAAATTCAGAGAGAGTTATTTCCACTATTAGCAATATATATTATATGATCAGTTATTTTGTCTATTAATTAATTCATTTTATCTGAATCATTTTTTTCCTTTTTTTTTTCTTAATAAATAATTTACCTATTTTTCTTCCATTATTCGAATAATTTATCTAAATAACTTCATTTTTAAAATAACTTAATTCACAATAATTCAAATTATAATTTTTTCTTAAATTTAATTGGAAAAAAGTATTTTTTTCAATAATTTATTTCAGGATGAAGATAGCACTGAGGTAAAGATTGGCTACTCTCAGGAAGGTGTCATTATCAAGGGATCCTATGGTGCACCACTAAAACATAAGTAAATCCGTAAAATTCTTTTGAATATTCTTCGTATATGTCGATCGAAAAAACATTTATTAAAATGAAATTTTCGAAAATCAAGAAGAGACAAACTCCCGAAATTAGTGCTCTTGATTGTACAAATCAAATTTGTTGATTTTGGATGGGAAGATATCAAGGATATGCAAGCAATGAAACGACATTTAAATGTTCGACTTCAGGATGGAAGTTTGGTTCAGTTTACTATGGTAACTAATTGGTGCTTAATTAGTTAATCAGTGCTCAGTCAATGGACCAATTATTGGTTATAGCTGCTTAATATAAGATACAAGTGCTTCAGTCTCAAAAAAATTTTACTTTTAAGTTAAAATAATTTCTTCCAGGAAGATGCCGAAATGGCTCGTTATGTAGCAATGGTAATGATGTGGCAATTTCGTTATGCAACCAATAAAGCAATCATTGAAAAAAATAGCCCGATGAAGTGAGGATCTTGCAAGAAATATTACAATTTATGTAATGATGTTCTATTTTTGAATAATTAGGGAGCAATTAGTGTAGGAATTTTAGGTTTAGTTGATATATCTTGGTAGAAATTTCTAAACTTCTTTATAGACTTTAAAAATTCCTTTTTTTTTTTAAATAGTAATTCTGTGGATTTATATTTCGGAATTTAAATTGAGAAAACCGCTCAATGATGCATCAAGGCCTGAGCAGAAAGTGTTTTGTAATTTAAATAAATAGGAAATAGTTAGTTAAAAAGATAATTAATTAAATGATTACAAAATACCGCTACTGTGCATTTTATTATGCCAATAGTAATCATTATCTTAACATCTGTTAATTGATTTCTTTCATCTATGTAAGAGTATTTCATGCAATTTAAATTTCAACACCACTGCTCAAAAAGTTGGATCGAACTAATGTGAGCGGAAAAGTTTTTTTTACTTTTTTTTACTTGTTGTGAATTATTAACCATTTTCCAGAAAAAAAGAAAAAACTTTGAAAAGAAATCCATTTTTTCAGTATCAATAATTTGCAAGGAAGTATCAGAACGTTCAATCAAATGAGATCATCCAATGCTGATGTACATTTCCTCTTTCATTCTTTATTCAAATTTCTAATCCAACCTTTGTTCAACCCACTTAATTTTACACCATTATCATTTCTTATCAGTTAATCAAAAAAAAAAAATCACTTCATCATCATTTATCATCGTTTCAGAAAATACACAATAAGCAAACTGTGTTGGAATAATTAAAATTTATTGTATTATAAATTTCAAAATTTATAGCTGAATTCAACACGTCTGACTGGTCCAGATTACGCGTCATTACTTTATACAATGATGCCGGAACCGACGTACTGTTCATCTACGCAACGCTTACCGTCAACAAAAAGGACACAACGTGCGTCACTTTTGCAGGCTACGTCAATGTGCAATCTATCAACCGATAGCGGTTGCGGTGAAGCTCAACCGTCAACACGTGTTCCGCTAAATTCATTATTACAATACAGTAAACTTAAAAATGGTACTATTTTTATGAGTCGAAAAATTTTCAATTACTTTAATTCAATCACTTTACTTCTTATATATAAATTATCGTAGAATAAGTTCCAATTTCAGTCTAGAAACGACGAAATCACTAATAGATATTGCAGTTAAATCTAGAAGTAGAGATAGCAATGTGAAATAATCCTTAGCTTGAGCTATGATTTCAAAAAAAAGGAAAAAGCTTCCTCCTGTGGGTAATATTTTTCAGTGGAATAAAATAAATAATTAAAGAAAATTTACCAATTTTGATATTAAATCAATTATCATTATAAATAACTTTCAGTTACAAATTCCAATACAAATTTTATACTTCCTCATCAATCAACTAATAAATATAATTGAATTATAGCAATTTTTGAATTGAAAACTTTTTGTTAATCGATTGAGAATTATTCTTCAGATCTGAATAATTCACTACCCTTAGCAGGTATTGATAACTCACAATCACAAGGCGAATCAAGCAAAGAATCCGAAAATGTATCCCGAAATGTGCTTTCAAAGTCAACAGCGGCATTAAATTTTCAGAACGATGAAGAATTTTCACCACCAGGTGTTCTGTACTGCTCAACTCCTTTCCTGTTACAAAATAATGCACAGGTTTTATTTTTTTCAATTGCAGTTTTGAGCAAATTTGAGATTATCAGACATTATATTGTTGAGAATTGAAGATTATAAGAAATACAAAAGATCAGTTCTCTTCCAGATCAGACCAAACAATATAATAATCAATAGATTAGTAATCAAATATCTTATGACTTAATCATTAGAAAGTTATAGCTAATTTTTCTTCAATTAAACAAATTTTGCTATAATTGCAGAATGCTTCTCCTCCTACTGCACCTAATCATAATATATTTACTCCGATCGCTGAATATGATGATCCGAAATTTGAATTTCACAGTTTCGCTGCGTTGCGAAAACGACGCTTAGCTGATTCAGTATGTTGCAAAATTATTTTCCATTTTTTTTTTTTTTTTTTTACAAAAATGTCATTAACAAATGTACAAATATAATATCGAAATTTACTAATTAACTCTGATTGGGAGTGAGAAAACTTCAGAAAGCAGCGAAAAAAAGTTTTCTTCTCTTTGCCTTTTTCAGATGACTGGTTCCTCACCTGAAATTCGTATGATTGGCGGAACTCACACGTTAGGCCGAAGTGCTGCGGCCTTAGTTCATAAACATTCCTTAATTGCAAATGGATCTCAAAAAGTGTTTACTGTTATTTCGTTAATTACTTATTTTCATTATTTGTTAACAGCAGTTATTATTATTATTATTTTATCATCTTTATTTATTATTATCCATTATCAGTCGCTAATCAATTATTTATTAATTTATTGTTAATTTACTATTAATTTGTTGCTAGCTTATTATTAATTTATATTTATAATATTTATTATTACTATTAATTATTATTATTAATCATTATCACTATCATTTAACGTGATTGGATAGGAAAAAAAAAAATAGGCAAAATGAAAGCTAAACAGAATGTCGCTTCTCACATTGCTTATCATTATCATTACATTTCATCATTATTATCATCCTATCAATAAAAGGAAAATCAATGAATAAAAAAGTATTACAGGCATCTCCAGGTCATGCACTTAGCAGTCCGGATCTACTAAGTACTTGCCGTTCATCACCTGATCTTATCACTTCTGTATTGGATCGTTATCGATTAGCAGTAGCTGAAGCGGAATTACGAGCTGCTACTGTTTCTTCGCAACCGCAATCACAATTAAAATGTTTAAACAGTTCGACACAAACCGGTGGACATTGGCAGACAGTAAACAATTATGCAAATTATGCATTATCATCATCACCTGTGAGTGCTCCATTAAATTTATTTCAGTGTTTTTCCTCAGGGATTCCCCTCGATGATTAGTGATCTAGTAATATGATGATTTTTGGATCCGGTTTTCGGCTCCTAACCGGGAAAAATTTAGTAATGTAATGATTTGTTTGTTATTTCGTAATAATGATTAACCTGAAATTTATTACCAATCAGATCTTGAATCTTGTCTTTCCTTTTTTTTTTTTTTTTTTTTTTTTTTTTCAAATGGATATTTTTATAAATTTCAAAATTAAATGTTTCAGGCTGTTGCTGATGAAGAGCCTACAAGAAGTGATGAAAATGCTAAAACTGCTACACCGGCAACAAGATTTATGATGATGGAAGTTGCTGAAGTGGAAGCCAAAGATGCTATAAAGCCAAAAATACGCAAGAAATCACTACCCTTAATAACCTCTCCTCCACAAGTATCACTCTATCATCGTCCTGTAGCACCAAAGTTTAAAGGTCAGACTCATCCAGTTTCTTACTTGGCACAAGCTGGGCACATTTACTATCCTCCCTCCTCACCACTCACACATATTCATGAGACTGTACGACAACAAAATGATGAAACAAATGGCTTCGGTAATACGAATGAGTCAAATTTGGCTAGTAGTGGACTAAAATTACCATCAGTATTTTCGGCACAGCATCGTTACGAGGTAATTGAAGAAGGTCGAACTCCAGAATCCTTCATTCGTCGAGTTCATGAACTTAGCACTCCCCTATCGTGTGCTGTTGGTAGAGCGTTGCCGATTCAGAATCCAACTCTAAGTGTATCATCACCACGAAGCATCTCATCACCTGATGTTTTCAACAATCGGACCAAGAATTCAGTTTCCAAACAACTGAGCACTTCATCAGCTGATTCCACACAATCTACTATTGTTCGATCGGCTGCTGGACGAGAACAGTTCCTGAATGGTAACGATTCCGAGAATTTGCCATGTTCAGCGATGATTACTGAATCAACAGATTGTACCGTTTGCGAAACGGTTTGTAGTTTTTTTTGCTAATTTAATTATTTCATTTTATAATTAATTTACTCATTAGTTATTGGTATTCACAACCTGCAGTGTTGTGAAATATACGTATTACTTACATATTAATACGTAGCGATACGTACTGAGGCGTAGAGATATTTCATATTGATACGTATAGTAGTTGAATGTAGATAAGATGTGCATTGACTTATCATATCATCTATTTAACTTATCATATCATCTATTTAATTGATAATCTAATTATCTTATAGTAGCTGTTTTTATTCTTTTCCTCATTCCTTTCACCATTTGAGTTTGATAATTTAACAATTCAAAGTTAATTAACCATCATACTTGAAATTTCATTAAATGTAGCGCCCTTTTTTACTGAGAGCTAGCTATAACTCTAATCTTAGATTACTTGCTGTAATATTTTATAACCTGGAAAAGAAAAAAAAAACATTTAATTGGGATGAAATAATGAAGTATATCAAGCATGAAGCATATCATATCACAATAATGAAAGATAGCCGCTTAATAAAATCACTTCCGGAACTATCACTGAATCATCATTGATCAGTGGATTAATTACTTAGAAGGCAGAGTTCCCAACAAATCGGAAACGGAAGCCACAATTAGTGGATGAGATAATTGGCAAAATAAAGGTTTTTGATTGACTTTACATTGAAGTCGCATAAACTTCGATGATTTCATCTAGGTGAAAGGAAATTTTCAATGATGCATTTATGTATTTGTAGTTATTACCAGAGTAAGATTTATTGCATTTTAAAGGATTTGATCCAAAATGAGGAATCATTCACTGATCGAGAGTTCAACATGAAAGAGTCGATCAACGATATCTCACAAGCGTCTTCCTTACGACATGTAATGCTTAATGATATAATTCAGCAGCATGCCATAAGTTCTAACGGACATTACGTCAATTTATTAGGTGCAATGCCGATAAATGACCGGATGTCAATTCCAACTAATGATCAAACTGTAAGTTTATTGGAATAAAATTTTATAAAATTTGAGTTTTCAAAATATTTCACACTTAATTTCCAAATTGCCCAAAAGACCACCAACATTAATGATGAATGACAAACTTCAAATGATAGTCAGTAAATATTAACGTTGATAATGATTGTGCAAGTGATAATATCATGCAGAGTAACTAACTTTAATAATATCAGCACATGTATACTATGTACTTTTTAACATTTAATTTTATTAAAATTTGATAAACAGTAGTAGAATTATCAAGAAGCATAGTTCATCCTCTGATAGTTTAATATAATTAATAACTACGTATATTTTATACGTGAATATTTTGTGACATCTGAATTGACGTACGTGCACATTCCAATGGACGATTTTCTTCTAGTTGAAGAAACTTTTGGAGAAGTTGGCAGCTGACGATGTTTTAGATGAGGAATTCGCTATGATTCCCAATCGTCGTATGTCTGCTGGTGTTTCAACCAGTCAAAAGCCTGAAAATATGGTAGAAAGATTGTTCATCGATGTTTGCTTTCCTTTTTCTCGCAAATGTTTCTCTTCTGTTGCATTTTAATGCTTGTAATATTTTGATTCATTGAATTGAAGCGATTGATCTGATTCAAAGTGATGATCTGAAAGTTTTGGATGTGAAATTTTTACAGCAAAATATCTATCACAGAGTCATTTCTTATTTTGTCGATGAATTTGTTTAAATTGAAATTTGTTAAATTCTTGAAAAAATTGTGTAATTTTTAGAAGCGGAATCGTACACGCTCGATAGTACCATATGAAGATACACGAATTATGCTACACTCAAAGCATTCAAATCCAACAGGCTATATCAACGCATCAAATATTCAGGTTAATTAATGGTTAAAGAAAAAAAAGAAATTGTAAAATTTCTTTGTTACATTTTCTGCAATATTTTGTTTACAGATTCCAGTTGGTGATCGAATTTTAAGATATATTTTGGCGCAAGCTCCACTTCCGGATACTATCGAAGATTTTTGGCAAATGATTTGGGAATCCGGCGCACAGCTTATTGTTATGCTGTGTGATGCACAAGTAGGAAGAAATTCTTTTCCTAGCATATATTATTCATTCGGAATTAGAAATCCGGAAAAAAACTATCATCGTAAAGACAGACAATAAGCAGAAATCGAAATAAAATTGTTTGTAGAAATGATTCATTAGTGAAAATTCTAATCGTTTATCATTTTTAGAAAATTAGAAATTTAAGATTTTAAGGGTCTGAGCCTAATTTATGACACCTTATAAAAGAACAGTGAATTATTATAATTTTGCCAGTGAAATGGTTCTGCATGGGAACATGAAAACTATTAAAATATGAACAAATAATATTTATATGAAAAAAAAAAACAAATTATTCAAGTTGTTAACAAACTGTAAATGTAAGTTTGATTTTAAATGAATGCAGCAAATAATTCGACTAAATTTAACAGCAAATATGTTTAAATTACAGAAGAGAAAAAAAAATGAAGAATAAATGACTAATAGTAATAAATTATTAGTGAATATTTTATCTTGCCTTACTTTACTTTTCAAATGTCAACGCATACATTTTTAGGATTTCAAGAGTACAACTAAGCCTATTTATTGGCCACAGAAAATAATGGGCAAATTACGCTTATCAGATCATTCACTGATATTACTTTCAAGTTCAACAAGTAAGCATCAGATGACGATGATATTTCAACTGAAGCACAATGCCAGTGGTGAACGGCGAACTATTTATCATCTTAGATTGATGGATTGGGAAAGTGGTGGAGTTCCACCAAGTGAAGAATCCTTTCTTGGTAAGTAAACGAACGGTAGTAATGTTTAAGTAAAATATCACATACCACAGATTTTATAATTGATTAATTATTTCTGATAATTAGCAGTTGAATTTGAAATTGGTCTCTTCTTTACAGGATTTATGGATGCTGTAAATAGTGTCCGACGACATCTGGAAAACGAGCATCTGAAAGAGATCGATTCTAGAATGGTAGTAGCAAGTTCCACAAAAAATCGCAATAATTCTCATGTAAGTTTGTGGAAATTTCTTTCCAAAAGAAAATTTCCACCAACTAATGAAAGGAAAATTTTTCTTCTTTTGTGAAATTGCGCAGAAATTAATTTGCAGTTGAATTTAATGGATCTAACGAATCGAAATAGAATACAAATGAATGATTACGGTTATTCTAATTGGTGTAAAAAAGGATTGCATATGGTCAATTATGCAGTTCATTATTCACCTTCCAGGTAATATAATATATACAAATAAATAAATAAACAAAATAAGTAAACAATATATATATAATTTACTTATATATATATTCCTATGCTGAAAATGACATCAAATGAAAAATGAAATTTCATAAAAAGTAATTGGAAGTTTTAGTTTCGAATTTTCTTTTTTTTTCCTTTTTTGGTAAATTAACATCATTGTGACATTTGTTAATTGTATATATAGTAAGGGGGAAAAAATTATAGCCATTCGGATGTTTTATCATCGGAATCATCATCTTCCGGGGTAAATGGATCGATGGTAGGTATGGATATACCTCCAATAGTAATACATTGCCTGACAGGTGCACATGAATCTGGTGTTTACCTGCTCATCGAATTAATGATCCATTGTATTGAGCATAATTTGGTATGATTTGTTTTTAATGCTAAATGGTACCAAAGTTAAGTTAATGAGAGAGTCTAGGTGAATCATTCTCACTTACGTGATGATAATTTAATCTTGTAAATTAATTTAGTTTTATTGAGTTCCTGGCATAAATGTAAATAGAAAGATTCCAGAATTAGAGTCCAAAATATCTGATACATTAATTAGGCTTCATGAAATGACCGAATGGATGAAAGAGCAATTGCATTCTTCCTTTTCGTAATTATTCGCGGATATTTTTGCATTTAATTTTATTGACTCATAAAAAGCACAGAAATATTCAATTATATCACTTGTTATCTTACAGTATCATCCAGTTGATAATAATCTAATCAGCTGAAAAAGATGCAAATTGTTTCAGTGTGCTGATATCAGCAAAATGTTGACAATGTTACGACAGCAGCGGATGTGTCTCGTAAAAAGTGTAGAACAATACCGTTTTGTATATTCCGTCCTCATTAATTATTTGCAAAATTCACGTCTCATTTAGAGGATAAATAGAAGATTATGTTTTGTTATTTGATATTTATATTTAATATGCTTATACAACTGAATGTAGCAATTAATATTTTTCTTGTTTCCTCTCAAATTCAACGAAGAAATCAGTTTTTAAAATTTTAAATACTCTATTATCGATAAAAAGAAGATATCTTAAGGAGAAAGAATAAAAATTCAAATCAGGAAGAGCAGAAATGAAATCAGGAAGAAATGAAGTAATAGTCACATATTACTGTTTGTTATTTATTGTACAGTTATTGAACTTGTCATCCATCGTTTTAGTTTGATACTTAGTATCTAATTAGTTCATTTATTTGTTTGTATCTATAAGACTGTACTATTAATTATATTTTGGATGTAAATATAAATTTGCTCAATGAAATTTCAGCATCATTTTGTTAATTTGATATTTCGAAAACATTATTCCTCTTATGCAATCCATCCTATCCTTCCCTCATTTAATAATGTAAATTTATAAAAGTTTCACAGTTTTATGTGACAGAGAATTTTCTAGATAGGAATTTAATATTAAATTCAGTCTTGATCCTGAATAAACCAGCGAAGAACGGCGGAAAATTCATTTTCGCTCCATCACATTAATCAGTATATTTAAATTTATTGCTTGCGTCCACAATAAAGATTTTTTTTCAAATATTTAGGGTGATACGACTTGTCCCGAAAAGTTTCGTTAACGAAGTAACCTTCACTATGAGAGTAAAATTACTGCTGCGAGCTGTTTCTACAAGAACAGAGCGAAGCTGATAGAATTTATTCCAGTTAACACTTGCTAATTAGACAAATTGAATTACGGTTTTACCATAACTACCACTCAGTCAATTCTGATCATTACTTTAATGAAGTGCATAAGTCATGTCACGGAATGTTTCATGTGGATGAATCAAATAGCAAAACAAATCCGAATTCTTCATAAAACAGCTGCTCAGGTAAACTTTCTTATCTCAAATTTAATTAAAAAAGAAAAAACGGAATACTAAGAATTATATATAAATGGATGTTGTAAAATTCATAGTAAATTATAACGCCATCCAAAAAATAAACATATGTACGCACTTGCGCATATCGCAATTTTGGGTTACCGTAAATATGATCTGCAAAACATTTACAGAATGCAGTTGAAGATTTTACTGGATACTAACGCAAGTCAGTAAATAATAAGTTAATCAAATAACATGTTTGCTTAACTTTCATATAATTCCATCCTATGTAATTACACAGAACAATCACCAGGGAAAAACTTTGTCTTCCGTATATTGTTGGAATCAATAGATGATGAACGCACCAAAGGATTGCAAGAAATATTATCGTAGCTGAAATATGTGTTGATAAAATACAACTGAAATTTGCAAAAATGTTAAAGAATTCCGTAAAATAGCATACACGAACAATGCAAAACAGAAATTGAACTAGAGATTTGATCTCTTCCTACGCCGTGCTTTCAAACTAACATGGATAACGATGAGCCCATTGTAAAGTCATGCAATCCATCGATTTGACGTAGATCGTTTTCTAGACTCTTGATATCACCATCAAAAGTATCGTGGAAAACGCAACCATTCTCGGTTTCAGTCCAATTAATAAAATAGTTCCATCTGGTTGAAATTAGTAGTTTAGAACGCTTTAAATTCAGACGTTGCAAATCTTCAATATTAACCTAAAAAAAATTAAAGAATTTATTTTCCCAAATTGACTTAGTTGCTCTCGATCACGCACAAGAACCCATGCAAAAGATATTAGAAAAATCGAACGAATTTTCCGCCTCATACAACCCCTCTTCCCGTTATCATTAGATTACACTCTATAACATTATTAGAGTTATTTCCTTTCTTCGCTTATTATCATTATTGAAATTCGAAAAAGAAAGTATGTATATGGAATGAATTCTGAACAGCAATCACATTAGATTCTATCCCTTTTTATGGTAACGAATACCTCATTTCCGTGGATTTTGAGAAGACGTAAGTCAGGCAAATCATGGTCATCCAGATTATTCCAGACTTCATCTTTATAAAAATTTTCCCAATTACTTAGATCCAGAAATACTAAACGTCTGAAACAAACATGTCAAAAAATATACCTCTATAAATGATTATGAAAATCTAAATTTTTATTTTAGAAATGAAAAGAATATATGGAGAGTGCTAAGTTAATATATATAAAGCAGCTTAACTTAATTTATTGAATTTGGAACCAGCTTAACTGGTTCTAAATTCAATAAATTTTGCAATGAAAATCTCCTCCTCATGCGGTTTAATCCATGTTTCAAAGGCAATAAAATACTCCTCGAGCAACAGCTTCTAGAGAAAAAAAGGAAAACAAATGAAAAATTATGATAAACCAATATTAAATTTATTACTTGAAATTTTTGATAATAAAGGACATAGCTTCCTCATTGAGCGGCAAATATCCATTAAATGCCAAGCCAAGTGATTTCAAATCCGGACAGCTGTAATCTTTTATTTTTATTATTTTCTTTTTTTTTCAACTCAATTCCTCTATTTGATAATTACACTAAAAATTGATAACATAAACTACAGGACTATGATTTTTATTCATTCCTCCCCAATGCAATAATATATGAATTATTAAAGACTTGCCAACTTATGCTCTCTTTTGAATTCTTTTTTCATTTATAATCAAATTTTGTAACGATCTCTACTCTAGTTACAGAATTTAACTAAGATAATAATACATACGGATTAACTTACTTCCGGTCAATAGCTGCTAGAAGACTGATAGTCGAATCATAGTAATTTTCGAGTGCTAAATGCTTAAGCTTATATGGAAAGAATTTTTCAGGTTCTTCGTTTGGCAAAGTGAATAAATCAATCAATCCCAAATCCGTAACATTGCAATCCTCACCACCAAACATTATTCGTAGTTCTTCCAAATTGTATAAATTCTGCATTATTTAAGGACTAAAGTTTTGAACTGAAGAAATATTTCATTTCACAGTGATTTCAACAGAAAAAAACTAGAATATTCAAATTTTCAAGAGAAATTATGAAACTGCCGCGACTAGAAATACCAAGTTTACGACTAGAACATTGAATCCCTATTACACTCTTTTTCGCACGCCAAAATTCAGATTTTAAAAATCTAATTGAAACTAATATATTACTAAAATAAACAAAATACTTCTTATTCTTCCATAAAATCTAATCATATCGTCTCAAAAATGTGAGGAAATATCACTTTGCATTTTGGAAATTATTTTGCTTACCTTTAAATGCAGAATTTCTTGGTCGCATGTATAAAGGCTCAAACCCCATGAAAAAACCTTCAAATTAAGCAATTCGCCAATATATTGAATGGCATCATTTCTGATAATATATCCAAGATGAAGTTCGGTAAGCGTTGAAGTCCATGGAGAAGTTCTAATTTCGATGAAACTGAAGGCAATGATGTTAATAAACATCTTAGTAATATTAATAAAAGTATGAAAAGCGAACAAAAACATTTACTGACCGTTGCAATTCTTGATCAAGCGTTTAGAGTCAGAAATTAATATCGATGATAGTTAACAAGCCCTAAACGACTGGTTTGAAGTGTAGTATCACAACCTACTTTTGAAAAATGATCGAAACCGGGGGTAAGTGCATAATTTATACTGAATGAATTTTAGAAGAAATAAGACATACTCAGTAGCACCCGTCCCTTCATAAATAGAAAGTAAATTTAATGGACGTTTACTAGCTGGCAATTTTGATTCATCATCTAGGGAATATGCAGCCACATCACCTACGAAGAGATTTCGCATTTTCGGAAAAATGCTTCCATCTTCAAACAACATTCTCAATGTCTTAATCCATTCCTCTGTATTATCATCATTGCTTGAACTCTGAAAAATGCGAAAACGAAATATTAACAACAGTTCCACGAAAAATTTCAAAAAAATTTCGAAAACATTTCGATAATCCTAAAATTATTTTCATAAGTGATTTTCAAACGACAATAATGACATTAATAAAGTATGATATTTCTATTTGACATTGTAATGTAAATTAAGCCTTAAATGCAAAGATAAGAAAAAATGACTGGCAAAATAAGATAATAATAGGAAACTGAAAAATATTTTGGAAAAAATTCTGAAATGACACTAATAATACTAATAAAGTGCAACTTGAAAGCAAATGTTATGCACTCCCCAATATAAATCATACTCGTTTCACTCTTTCCATGTGCACGGTTTGAACATTTGGGAAACACTTCGATAATTTCTCCAGTAAAATGGTATTCATTTCTAAAATTGCATTTCGGATGAAATTTAGAAAAATCATCCCTTACTTTTCAGTCAGTCTTTCTTGCTAAGTGTGATCGATGAGAAATTCCAATCGGTACCTTTAAAGGAGCCAATATCGAGATGAATAACTTTAGGACAACAAATATCGAATAATGCATTTACTTCAGCAGATGGTAGCGACACAGAACAATCTATGCATAGTTTCTGAAGATGCTGCGACGTCTAAAAGATGGAGTAATTCATTGGCGAAAGTAAACATAAGTCAAGATGGAAAAGCCATTACCACTGCCTGGATTAATTACGACTATAAGTTATTACTAATTTATGAGACAATATCTGATAAAAAAAAAAAAACTTACTCTCTGAAAGAAAGTTTTCACGCTACCATATTTCAGTGAAAGATCGTTAATCAGTACCCTAACTTCGGTAAAAAGAGTGGCATGATTTGCCAAACTGTTCCAACGCTGAGAAACAGGAGAAAAACAATGGATCAATTCAATCGGATGACAATATCTAAATATTGCCAACAATATGTCATCTGGTAAATCATTTATTGCAGCAAGTTTTCCCTGCAAAAATTATAATTATTCATAAGAAGTTCGTTTGTAAGCATCGGTGTCACTGAACTCCTTACAGGAAAAAAAAACCTGAATACTGAAGTTATGGAAAAAAAAAACCTTTCTAATATTTGAATCCGTCGCAAATTTCTCGACATCTATTTCATTTTCGACTGAAATCTGAAAAAAACAAAAAAAAAAAAGCAAAAATTAGCTATGATCTGTTAGATTAACACGAGAAACTAACTTGCGACTTCGAACCGATTGCACCAAACCGAAGAGGTGAGTAAGCAGTACGACCAAGTTGTATTAATGGATAATATGACTGCATCCGGTCAGTATGAGTCCTGCAACTAATACGAAATCTAGACCGAACGGAATGTCAGTTAAAGAAACATTTAGCATTTTTCAATGTTTTGTTTTGTTTTGATAAAAGAATGAAATATAAGTTCAAATGAGAACAGACGCTTCTTTAGCTCTGACTGTAATTTTAAGACTGGAAGAGAACATACGCTTCAAAAAATTTATATTTTCTATTTATCGTATCATATTTGCGCGAAACAGGCCAAAATCGGCCAGGTGATTCAGTTATTGCATCCATTCTGCAAAAATGAATCGATAGATTGTCTAAAATGCAAACAGAAATGAATTTTGCAAAAAAGGTAATATTTATAGAATAATACAAATGCAAAAGTAGAAGACAAAAAGAGAAACTATTAAGGTGCATTATTTGTATTCAAATTACATGTAAAAGAATCAGTACAAAAGAATGGGGATATTTTGAGTAATTCTATTCAAATATTTCATATTGAAAGAAGGAGAAAGGTTTAGTGGTAAATGAATATCAATGAAGAATGGTAGAAGAGGGAAAAAAGAAAAAATTTGCAGATGGAAAAATGTCACACATATGTCACCATAGTGATTCATGCATGTTTGTAACATACACATTCAACATTTACAACGATGAATCTGAAATGCAAAAAAAAAAAAAAATGAAATTTAAAGCAAGAAGGCGATAATTTTAATGAATGTTGAAGTGGAATTTGTGATTCTGATAGAACTGATAATGATGATAATGTACGGAGTGAAATAATTCACTTAAGCTAAGCAGTTCTTGTCAAATTTTCTGTCTAGCAGTAAGTATATTTTGCAAAAGTTCATAAGTCGTCGTAATATGTGCACGTTAAATTTTTATAGAAATGATCTCGGCAGACCGGAAAATTCATCAGAAGGTGTGAACTGGATGGATTAGAAAACAGATCAAAATGGATGACCTAGATATACCAGGAAATCGATGAAAAGGGTCGACCTGAATGGATCAGAAAACTAATCAAAATGAATGATCTGGATGAATCAAAAAAAAAAAAAAAAAACCAATCGGGAGGATATGTAGTAGAGAGAGGAAAGAGTAAACAGTGAGGTTAAACGTAAGTGCAGTATTTTCATTGGTGACTGGTAGAAAGTTGACAAATGGAAGTACAGTTTTTTAAGATTTATTAAAAGCCATTTCTTGTGTTTGATGAGAAATATCTCACTCAACGATGCTGTAATTTATACATGAAAAAAACATAAACGAATTTCCTTTTCATGTATGACTATTTGGATACAAATAATAAATCATTCCCGTTTCAATCCATCAGTCAATTTGGAATTCAAAAACAGTTTTCGTTCCTTACTTAAAATTTCCGGATCACTATCTTGTGAAATTCAATTCGTTAGAATAGCATAAAACAATTCACAACTGAAAATGTTCTCATTAAGTCGAATTAGTCGAAACCTTTCTATTAAATGAATATGAGAATCTTTATCAGATGAATTTGAAACAAGTTAAATTAAATAAATTAATTTCATTTCACAAACTTTATGCTTGTTGTATAGTTGGAATGCAGTCAGATTCTGCCTTCCGAGAGAAAACGCGTATATCTTTATTAGTATTTGTTGATGCATAAGTTGAAACCACGACAACTAACAAGTACCGTTCAGCACATTACAGTAGTTTAATAAAACTGACTACTACTACTGCAGATAACATTAGTTTATTTGTGGTCCGGAATCTAAAATGAACAATTTATGCAAAATTTGATTGAAAATTACAACACATCAGGGAAAATATGAGTTCATAAATACATAAATACAAAGTTTCTGAAGAGAGATCACCTAAACACTAATATAGCTGCGTGAGATGGAACTTCGACAGGGATAAAAGATGTTTAGTAGAGTAGTTAATTCATAAAAAAAGTTACAAAGATGTTCACATAAATTTCGCAAATATCGCTAACTTCGGAATAATTAGAATCGTTAACAGTTACGATAAAAAGAGTTGAAAATAAAGAAGGATGAAAAATTCTACAGGGATAAAAGATTTGTTAACATCTCTCCGACTATTAAGACTACCGTTTATTTTTAGTTATTATGCAATAAAATAACTGCGTAAAGTACACAAAGAAGAAGACGGAAAGATAAAATTGAAGTTATTACCAACCTTACCCTTATGGTAATAACTGACCTATGGTGTTTGGAAACTGACTAAAGGGATGCGGGAAGCGAAAAAAATTTAAAACATATGCCAAATCGCCCGTAGCAAGAGAGGAAACTTTAATAGTGCTGCTGTTTCGGGTATTAAATATGGGACTAATCATACTGCACAGAATCATTAACAATGAAAGAAAACAAATTTAAATGCAATAACTTGGAAAGAAAAAGAGCAAAAAAGACCTGGAGGAACAGACATAACATAAGTGTAAAATTTCATAAAAAAGCACCACAGAGCAAGGAATTATTCACAAAAAACCAATCAAAATTGCCACTGAAATTATTACAGTTGATGCTTTAAAAAATTCCCGAAAGTAAAAGTTGTCCCACCACAATCCTCTGGGATTTCTAGCCAAACGTAGGATCTAAGGTTTCCATTGTTTTTCTTCTTCAAGTTTCATGATCATGCATCTCATAAATATTCTGATTTAAAAAAAAAAAGAAATTTCAGACAATAATCAAGATTACTAAAATATATGGTAATATTCAACCAATTTTAATGGCAAAATCTAAAATTTTTCTGGCAAAGAAGTATACTTTTTTGACCGATGAAACCTAATGGGAACATAAAAAAGAATAAGACATTTTTCAACTATTTTTTATGGAAAGATTGATAAAACTTGCAGTATGGCTGTTACTAATAATCGCTGAATCGATATCATTCAGTGTCCATTCACCGTGACCACTGAGATGTAATTCCATGTCATGGTACTGTTTCAAGGAGAATCGATGTCCTATTGAGACATATGAGATGCGTTCCTAGAAAACAATTTCGAGAGTTGAGATCAACGACAAATGCACATGTGTCAAAAGTAAAATTATTACTTATTAGATAAAAAAAAATAGCACACTAGCATCGTAGTTTTTTAGAATTATCTTTCGAAGCATAAAATCGCTACAATGCACTTGTATCTCTCATAAATACAAAAATTTTTCCTCATGATGCGGAAAAATTTCCGCATAATTTAAAATTCATGAAAAACCTCTTTCATTAAATGATACAACGACATCTCCATTTCAAAGCCAATGGCACTTGTAGCTTCATCCAAAAATACTATTCGCGGTCGATGATAGAGTACCCGTCCTATTGAAAGCCTCTGTAGTTCACCGGGAGACAATGTTTCAGACCTAAATTAAAAAAAAAAAAAAAAAAAAAAAAAAAAGAATAAAGAAACAAAATAAAAAAAAAATAAGACGAAAACGACTTGAAATTTCGAAACCTGCAAAATAAAAATTATATCATCGAGAATACAGTACTTCCATCCAAACCAATAATTAAAATGAGCTTCATCTTCTTAAAATTCCAAATTACAAAGCAAAACCAAGAAAACATTCTCATAAACCAAACTCAAAATTACTTACCAATCCCACTCCACTGGCGTATCCAAACCATTACACCGCTGTAACAAATGCTCCAGTTTGACCCATTCGAGTATTTGCGCCAAACGAGCTGCTTCTGAAAATTGTTTTTCAAAGGAAAAAGTACTTCTTGCATGATGATAATGATAATCATTGAAGCGAACAACTAATATATTTCTGAAATTCGTTTAACTAATTTTAATCGACAAGAGGGAGGGTTTTGTCTTCAATTAAAATAAAGTGATATGAAGCAGTCATATTTAGAAAATCTCATATTTATTCCGGGAATTTTTCAGCGATAGTTATAACGAACCCTTTTCAAGCGATAGCGCCTTTAACGGATAGACCAGCTGCTGACGCAAACTACAACCACCATTAGGGAAATAAGTTTTCTGTGGTACAAAATATAATGTCGTCGGGTTCATCTTCCAATGTCTTTCCAGTTTTCCTAAAAATCAAACACTTCATACATGATTCATCTTTCTACTTTTTACGCTGGTGTAAGGTAATATTCATGAGCTACCAGCAAAATAAGGGAGAAAAAGGAAAGCAACAATACAGTTTCGCTTCGTTCCATTTGTGAAGGATAATCAACGATGTCAAACTGATTTTCTATTTATCTTTATGGGTAGAACAAATAACTAACCAGTGACACATTTCCAAAGTCCAGCTAATACTCTCAACAGTGATGTTTTTCCAATGCTGCCGTCACCAGTTATTAGTAAATTTTTTCCCTCAACAATTTGCAATGACAAATCTAAAAATAATTTTAAACTTAGTATTACTACTAATTAACTGGCAAGATAAGTAAAAGTTAAAAATTACTCGAAACAAGTGGTGCAGATGAATCATTTGGAAATGCAATGGTAACCGAATCGAGGGTCATGGCAATACCATCATCAAGCCACTCGGGATCTTCTTTATCACGACTTTCATCTGTGCTGAAATGACAACAGAATAAAACTAAGAAAACCATAAAGAGACTAACTGAATACAATTGTCTAATATTCGATTCTATAATTCAAGAAAAGTGTAAAAGAACCAATACGAAAAAAGATTATTGATATAAAAACAATCTCACCGTTGTAAGAGAAATTCAACTTCTTCATCATCTGGTTCAAGCTCAAATAGGTGGCCTTGTTTACCATACAACTCTTCAATCTATATTTTGCAATAATTAATCTTCTTTAATATTTTAAAAGATCCATTCTTGATTATTTATCCGGTACAACTTTGCAAACAAGATTTGGTAAAACAACAAAGTTATAAGATTCACCTTTTTCTCTGGAATAACATTAGTTTTTTCTGGGTCTTCTGAAGCAATAACTACCACAGAGGATGGAACAGTGGACGGTGGACGATCCGTTTCAAGTCTATCGATGTGCAATCTTACCAACTCTTCGTAAAGTCCAATTATTCTACAAAAACTCTTTTAAATGGATAATAGTTAATATTGTCTCTGTAATAAAGCAGAACGACTTACCGATGGGTCACGCCAGCCATATCTCCAACCACTTCCGAAAGTGCAATTAAGCGAGTGAAGCTATAGATGAGATACAAATAATAAAATGCGTTCTATAATGAAACCTTAGTAAATCCTGGAGACTTTCAAGATAACAACAAAAACGATTGTGCAACTTAACAATTAGCATTGTTTTTTTTTCCTTCTTTTTTCACTCAATCATCTTTCAAATCTTTTGGATTGATCGCAAAATCAGAATAAAAATTTATAACCACTTACACGACTGATGATACCAGAAAGCTCTATTCCGGATAATTCATCATAATTATGAGTAAGGAATATAGGAATTGATATAATCAAATAACTTAACGTCCCACCAAAATAATCAAAAGCACTTGTCGCTACTGAAACAATGTTTAAACAGTTGGTGAGCATATATTTCATTGAATAAGTAACAAAAGTTGTCTACTGAATACCAAATTCAGTAATAGAAAGAGAATTTGTGCTGATTTCAAGAAATTAGTGGATCCCAATTACCTAACATCAACGAAAACACACAGATAAACCCATTGAACCTCACTTGTGGTATGTGGAAAAGCTTTATTCTGGATATGCATCACGATGATGTATAAAAGATATCGTAAAAGATCGCAATCCATCAATTCGGATAGTTGGGGTACATGAGAAATGCTTACAGGAAGAAAGATATGTACAAACAACTTACAGCTTAATGCAAAACGCCATTCCACTAGCCTGTTTTGTACTTTAATTAACGATTTCAATTTTTTGTTCGTCATGACATTTTCAATCAGTCCAGATTGATAAAACGCTATCGATTCGGCATTTGTGCGGACTTCAACGTGACGCAACCTTAGAGAAAGGAAGAAAAAAAAAAAAAAAAAAAAAAAAAACATGTGATTAGCTGGTAAGCAGAATTTGATCTCCCTGAAGTTAATTTTTTTTTATTAGAGATTAAGATGACAATTCTTTAACTGAANAACATGTGATTAGCTGGTAAGCAGAATTTGATCTCCCTGAAGTTAATTTTTTTTATTAGAGATTAAGATGACAATTCTTTAACTGAAAAAAAAAAACAGTTTGCATTCTATACTAACTTTAGTACTAAAACGCATCATCTGGTTAACTGAAAAGACAAAAGACAAACGTTACAATCCGATCACCAATGTAACCAACCGCAAAACAAGAAAACCTCCCTCATCTTCATTTAGGGATATAGAGAAAGAAGCTAAAAATTCGTAGGCAAAAAGAATTTTTTGAGATGATAACTTCTACTTGTACGTTTTTCCTGTATGATTATGGACGTAAGAATGTAAAGTACTCAAATTCTACTTCCTAAGCATAAAATACCCACTATCGAAGTAACAATTTATAAAAATTCGAATGTATCCTAAGACATAATGAAATTTGAAATAAATTTTGGAATAACGTGTTTAACCAAACAGAACAGAGAACGGGAAAAAACGGAGTAAATTATACACATGTAATTTCTGCGGATTTTAATCCGCTCTTCGACATAACTGGGATCATCAAAACTTACAAGAAACTTACCTGAAATCACCTTCCTTCTTCTCTTGCTCATTGACCAATAGAACAATTGGAGAAAGCAAAAGTCGATTGATCACAGTACCTAATGTGAAATAAGCATAAATGGTCAATGGTCCAAGGTACCCAGAGCTAAAACAGTTTACAGCAAATGAAAGTGAACCATGAAAAATGAATGAGGAAACAAAAACTACCCCTGTCAAAAAAAAAAATGTCCATCAAAAACTTTTTAAATGTGATACAAGTCTGCAATTTCACTGGCTCTCTTAACCACAAAGGAATCAAACTATCAATCAAAAGTATCTTCGAAAGTCACCATTTCTACAACGCAGAATAATGCGAATATTTTGCTATTTTTGAATTATTTTTTATGACAAAAATTTACTTCTAACATGTTACTTTACCTATCTTCTTCGAAGATCAAGCAAACATAACACGACTGGGAACTGACCTTTCATATGTTAAGAAAGTATAATATCCAATAATGAAAGGTGCCATAAAAATTGGTGCAAACAATTCTTGTGCCAATAATTTTGTCGCTTTTTCAACATCTTGTGTCATACGTTGATCACTAAAAAACAAAGCAATTTGAAAAGAACATTCACAAAGGTTATCAAATCAAGGTTTTATAGTGTATAAAACTCGAGCGAGATTTAGTATCATACAGGAAACTGTGAAAGGGAAAAAAAAAGAATGGAAGAAAAAGAAAAACAAACGGATTATCAAAATTATCATCGAGAACATTTAATCGATAATATCCCTGTCGCTTAAAATATAACCGATGTAGTGTAAATCCAGTGGTTTCGCGAAATTTTAAAAATAACTGCGCCGCCATATATTTTATTGCTGATAACGTCTGAAACATCAGATTTTTATATTTGAAAAATTTGGAGAGCACGGCACGAAGAGATAAATTAATCATAGGATACCGCCGATTAAGAGTGAACATAAACCATCCAAAATAGGATAACAGTGATAGCAATAATGTTACCTGATGGTATTGCAAATGAAACAAATTCATTCAAAAAGATCTAATTTTTTTAATTACATTGGAGACAGGAGGAGAAGGAAGGAGAGCGCCTAATAAATTTCCCTTGAATTCAAACAGTAGCAGGTTGTAGAAAATCTTTCGTCAAAAAGGTAAAACATGAATGGAAAAATTATATCATTTAACTTTTCGATCCATCTAGTACCCAACGCTTTCCATCCCATATTCTTTCACCTGAAGCTTTCGGAGCTATGATGTGAAATACCAAAAAATCCAAAGCATACCAGAAGAACTTTACACGAGCACCAAATATCTAGGTATCGCTTAGTAAAATTGTGAGCTACTTAATAAGACATTAGTGAAAATAACTGACAACATTAATAAACCAAAAAAAAACAAATGCTTACCGAAGCTTTCGATAAAATAATTAAAGTTGCTTTCGCAGTAAGTAATCGAAATGTTGTAATATCGCGATTGCCAAGCGCGACATAAAATTCACTCGGTAAAACACCTACGAAATAAGTTGCCACTTGATCTAGAAAAATATAAAGAAAAAAAATCCAGTACTGGAAAAAAAATACAATTTTAGTATTCAAAATCACAAGCACTAATCCTGCTTTTTTAATACTTGAGTTTCAAATACTACAAATAAAAAATGAATTTCCTCTTCACTGTTTAACTGTAAATAACACTAACGCTTCCTCAATCTGCTTCTGACTCAATCTCTATCTTATCTGTGTGGCAATTAAAAATGAATATTATCCATACTAGATCTACTGCTTCTTTTTTCCTAATCAATTCATATCACTGATTTGAAATATTTTCAAAGACACGGATGAAATCTAACATCTAGTGTAAATAGTAACCTGCAATCGAAACAATGATGACACATATAGCAATAAGAAATGAACTTGGCACTATCCGACATCGTGAAAATGGGAAGACTATTTTGAGCAACGTATAGGTACGTTTAAAAAACAGTAAGTCAATGGAAAATTTTCGCATAGGCATTGTCAAACAATATAGATGTTGATCTATTGCAAATTGTGTTATAATCTAAAAATGAAAATCGTCGCTGCAATTCCAGATCTTTTTTTTCTTTTTTTTTTTTTAATAAATGGAAAATAATGGAAAAATTATTAGAACAAAAAAGTTATTACTCCGATTAGCCTGAGATATTACATCAATTCGGAATATTATAATCCTTAAAAAAAATTTTTTCAAGTCTTAATTTATACTAAAATTTCCGAATTTTCCTGTCTTTCTCCTCCAACACTTTCTCTCACTTTATTTTTCCCGCTGCAGATTCATTCTACAAAATGAAAGCATGGTTTTGCATAAACTAAAGTGCTATTTATATACCTAAATTTGAACACTCGGCTGCTTCAGTAGTGTTTCCTGCATCCGATTTATTGTTTATTCGACATTTGGCGCATTAAACAGATTTCAAGTACTGAAAGGAAAAGATTTTTTTGATGCATAGTCATATGCTACATAAACTGTCAAGTGATGAAATTATAAATATGTTGGGAATTTGAGACAACAAAAACCTTCTAAGAGCAATCACTTGAAGTTATCTTAAAAAAAAAAGTAAATAAATAACTCTTTGTATAACACTAAAAAGAGTATTATCATACTATGAATCTTTTATCATTCATGCGAGAGAAAGATAAAACACCAATTTTTGTAAAATTTGATATTTTCTTCGACACTGCAATTCTTCTCTTACCTGTAAAACTTTAAAAGAGGCTACCATTTCGGAATATTTCACGGTTATTGCCGAAGACACTTCTCTATTTCCATTTTAATGGATTCAAAAATTAAGGCGACTAAAGGGAAGTGGAAAAGTGAAACATATTTCAGAAATGTTCTACAGTGACTAACTATTCTGATTATGCTCTACTGTAGTTGTCTGCTTAAAAAAAATGGTAGCATTTCTCATATAGAATGTCAATAAAAAAAATTTTTTTCCCTTATGAAAGGACTGATTGAAGAATTTCACTAGTGAGAAAAATAAGAAAAACATAATGTTTGTAGGGATAAAATTCTATCCAACTGTAATTAGTTTAAAGTATCTTCAGAGTACTACTGATTCCAAAAGAATCACAGTAATAGGAAAAATGGAAGGAAGGGGAAAAAAACAAAAAAAAAAAAAGCCTTTTCACTGGAAGACTAGTTCACTTCCGTCTATGTTTCTCTCTTTCCTATTCATTTAAACTTATGATTTCTGATCCTCTGATGAAGAAATAAATTAAAAAAAAACCATAAATTAAGACAGAAAGGAATTTTTTTTTTTATTTTTCAAAAAAGAAACAAAGTTAAAACCTATTCATCTATTTTATTCTAATGGACCACTTTCCTGGTCAGTCAAAATGAACTATGATACGCTTATATTTAGTATATTATTCATTCAAAATATTATTAACATGAAAAAAAAAATGAAAAATTAATTGATTTACATCAATCAATAATGGGTAACGAATTAAGCAAGCTCCCGAGCTACATCTCCATGTCACTAGCATAAAAAGATATCAAGAGATAAATAATGAAAGAGATAATTCAGAATTAACACTGGGAAAAAAAAATATTTGTTAACATATAAAATGAGGAAATGTTGACTCTACTTCATCCTACAGTAGCACAAACTAGCATTAATTAATCGATTGTTCATTAATTATTCATTTAGAGAATACCAATATCGGCAGCGGTTACTGTTTGCAACAACTCACAGCTACACTATATGCATAAACCCTCACACATCTAGCAACTAAATCATTGTATACAACGAATGCTACCAATTTGAATATAAACATGGCAATTACGCTTCTGATCCATTAACTCTTCTCTTTCTCCTTTATTTCTCCTCCTCCCTTTCTTCTACTCCTTCCATCTATTTCCTCAATTTAGCTAAATCCAAGGACAAAAATCTATAGACTGTTGAACTGGTCATTAAGCATAACTGGTCAGTTACTCTTCCCTATCTTTTCCTCCATTCAGCACTAAATCCACTTGCTGAGAAGCTTCAACTCTTCGTTCTTCCTTCATCTATCGCTCTCTATTCTTATGCAAATATCCTTTTTACAATGACTATACCAGATGCACTCATTCTTCAAAAGGAAAAAATTCATTCGTATGTCACACAGCTGCTGCATCATTATTTACTATGCCATTATTTCGTTTTCCAAGCAAGCACATTGGACACCTTGTTCATTTTTTTTCTTCTATAAATCGCAAACAGACAATTAAACTGTCGAAATTTATGACAATTTACCATCCAGCATTATCCTAAATTTTGATACAGTTAATGTACCATAAATTGCGTCAGCTCATGACTACCTCACTCTGAGGCCTATTTGAATGCCAATAAAAACAGAGTGCCTGCCTGAAACAGCAGTGGATGGTTGAATATTTTTTTTCTTGGTGACTTCTTAGCATCATTTGAAAGTCCACACTTTATCATTAACAGCTTCGCAACACTAAGCAAATTCAGTTAGCTCATATATTTCACACGACCTGCTATTTACTTATTTATTTCAGTCGCTCATTTGCTCTTACTTACTTTAATAATAATAGTATTTCTTTCATTTCCTCGATACAATTACGCTTGAAGTATAAACAGACTTAGAGGCTACAAATTCTAAGCTGAAGCGAAAAATACCGATAATTACCACTGAAGAAAACGATAAAATATTCACTAAGTGAAAAATTTTTGAATTTTTAAAGCTTCGCTCCTAGCTCCTATAACATAAAAACATCAATTTTTGATTAGAAAGATGCATATTTGATAGTCTGCAACTGCGCTCTATATTATCAATAATCACAAAAAACCCTTTCGTAGAAGACCAGTTATTTTCAGGACTGAATAAACATGAATATTATGAATTCAGAAACTCCTATAGTTAATATTCAGCTGCACAAGTTGCTAATAAGGTGTTAAGAAAGTCCTCATTACATTAAGAATGTACAGCTGCTTCAAATTCAAAGATAAATTGTGGGGCAGGCCGAAAAATATTAAACTTATTTGCATTCAATATTGTTGTCATTATGCCAGCTGTCGTATTAACTCAATTCAATTAAAAAAAAAGGATTATAAACTGGAAACTTAAAACACTGTAAGGTCCGACAAGAACATTTTCACAAAAAATAACATTATACAACATAATCAAAAACGAAATAAAAAGAAAACCAAAAATGAAACAGGGCAAGTTTATGCATTCACTAAAGCATGGACCTGCCCCCTTTTTTGACTAATAAAACTCAGCGAAATTCCCTTTTTAGCAGTGTAACTGTTCCACAGAATTCTATGAAAATGAATAAAGTTGTATTGTGTTAAGAATTTCTAAAATAATCCCAAAGCTACAAAAAGGGCTTGGATTTTTTTTTTTTTGGAATAGAATAAAATTTAAATTTCCAGTCTCCCACTTATACAATCTCATGGGAGAAGTGAAGTGAAGCAGACACTCATCCTTTTTTTTTTTACACAGTAAGTAGAATTAAATGATACTGGCAGCCATTCACTTTTTATTTTGCCGTTCCACATCTCTCAATCATTTCCCCTCTGTCATTCTCGTTTTCATCCAAAGCCCAGGAATGCAAATATTCGATGACCAATTCTTCACCAAGCGGCCACTGCATCTTGAAAACTTCGTGTCTCTTAGAAAGGATTTAAAAAAAAAAAAAAAAAAAAAAAAAATCGGAGCTATCGGTCTTGACCAGTATAATTTCAAATATACCTATTCACGAAAAAGTCTCGCGTTTTTCCGAAGATTATTTCAGTACAACTTCTCACTTTTCACTTATGCAAAAAGCTGTACCAAAACCTGGAAATAAAACGCTTATGTTTGAAAATATCGTACATACTCTTCAGTTACAGTTCCGCAGAGGAGTTTATAGCAAGAAATGAGCAAAATGCGAAAATGATAAAAAAAAAAAAAATCTAGCACAAAAATACAGAGCAGAATTTAAGATATCTTAATAATAGCTAACGGTTGATGAAGGATTACGATCGGAGATATTTGAAAAGCTAACATTTTGAAAAATAAAAAGATACTAGGAATTATTCGAATAAATACGAATAGGTTAAATTTTAGCCCAGCAAATACCATCATCCTAAAGCCAAAGCCAAACATTTTAATGAATGATTGAGTGGAAGCAACTGTTAAACGAGGACAAATGGCTGAAGATCAAAGAAATCCTGAAATGATTTATAACTTTAAAAAAAAAAAAGAAAAAAAAGGCGAACTACAGTTACAAGCTGTCTTGTCAAACATCTGGAGCAACCATTTCAGGACATTTTTTGGTGTGTGAGCACCTACATTTCATGCTATTAAGACGAAATTTCCTCTAATTAGCTCAACTAAATTTAGGATTAACAACTTCATCTGGTCTAAACACGATAATCAAGTTCCTAAATTATCCCATAAACAAAGAGTTTAAAAGTGGAAGAAAAAAGGAAGATCCATTATGAACCAAAAATTCATAAAGAATTATCGGATCTAATAATTATGGTTTTAACAATGCAGTTTTTGATAAAAAAAAAAGTGAAACTCGATGTGAGAAGAGAAGAAAAAAGTAAAAGTATTTTAAATAAAAAGAAAAAGTTTGTATGATAATGATACCAAATAAGCATGAAATTTACCAGTTTTCGTATAACTTTTAAGCTAGATAATTGAAGGAAACGATGCCGTCATGGGATATTCTCGCGATGGTAGTCAGCAAAACACGCATATAAATAAGCGTAGTTATTGATCATTTAGATACGTAGGTGTTTGGTTAGCTAAATAACGCAATATCTCATTTCGTACAAAACGCCCAATATTTTACTTTGGACCATTTGCAGATGTATGAAAAACTATGCTATGATGAAACTGGCACTAAATATCCAAATAATTGATTTAAAAAGCAAATAAACTAAAATGAAAATAAAAATTATTGATGAGCAACTTAAAAATGCAGGATGTAAATTATTATGAAAAAAAAAACAGATGTAAATGGTGATATATATTATGATTAAACTATTTAAGTATAGGATATCGGTAATAAAGTTTATTATAAATAAGAACAAGCAAATATGAACCATTCTTGGCAATAATTAAACACTAACCTATTCATTGATATCATTTCTTTTGTGCCGAAAAATGAGACGTTGTAACCATTTACAATCCATACAACCATATCACTTTCTCCTGCAATTAATATAAATGAAATCTTCATATTTTAATGCAAAAATTAATAGCAGTTATTCTAGAAAGTTCATGGAACACGTAAACTGAAAGATATGAAAGTTCACGGATTACCTATACAGATCAAGTAGGTGAGTGTGAATATTTACGAGTTACTAAGATCGTGGTTATGAAAATTCACGGACCACGTGAACTGATGGGCACGAAAGTCTACGGGTCACGCGCATGACGAAAATCGATAGAAGCGACGGTACCGCCGCACTTCTTCAATTCTCTGTTGTCGCGATGTAAATTAAGAAGCAACAACCAGTCACAGGTTTGAATTTAAATTTGAAGAATAAAAAATAGCATGCGAGAGAAAGAGGCAACAGGAATGATACCTTTCTATAAAGAATAACGCAATATTGGAAAGTACAAGGTGGCAATAGAAAAAGAGCAACAGAGAGAGAAAATGAAACTACTAACACAATGCAAATACCAAAAGTCTCAAAAGAAAGAATTTGCAGCTAGGCTTATACTCACTTTGCTAATTATTCTTAAAGTCTAGAAACTACAAGAAAGCATAACATCGAGAGAAAATGAGAATGAAATAGAAAAACTTATAGAGTACGGAATTTACGAAGAGAAGAACGAAAACAGTATGCTATTCTTTTGTCTTGCTTCGTAAAATGCAAACCATACAACTCTGCGTTATTCGTTTAAGTGAACCAAACTTGCGGGAGACAATAATCGTTGCATTTTGGGAGCTCCTGCTGGCTATATGCAACTTTGACACATTGAGTAGGAGAAAACGCTCCTCTAGCCGCATTTGCGCGACGATGATATGCGATTGTTGGAATTGTGCGCGCGCTGCGTTCAAGTCCACGCGTGTGCGTGCTAGACGTGAGTATACATACACGGGTGACTGCGTGAATGGGTACCTGCTACACGTACCTGCGTTTATGCGTTCTGTGTCCATACTTATATTCGCGTGAATTGCGTGGTGCACGTGTGTTTGTATGTATGTCGATAATTTATTGTACGTAATGCGATGAGAGATTTCGCTTTTTCTGAGAGGTGTGTAGGAAAGTGTTGTGATATGTATAGGCCCAGTGGCAGCTGCTAGTTTTTTACTTTATGCAGAATAGCCATCTTCATTTTTCTTGTTTTTTATAGCAGTTAAGGTTTTTTTTTTTTTTTTTTTCGAAGAAAGTTGACTCTATCTGGTCGTGAAAGGGATTATGCGTGATTCGATGATAGAGACGTAAAACGTGTTCCACTCCATTATATGCAGAAGTATATTTCGCAACAGAGATTGTACACTTATATGAGTTCAAATAATGCTGACCTTTATATATGCATATTGATTTAAGCTGAACTACAATCTACTCTGCAGCGCAATGTTGTCCTGTGCTTGAATGGTTACTCGCAACCGTGTGAGGACAAAGCGAATAAGCTGGTTAGCGCTACATTTTTGTTATTTCTTGAACAGTTTAATTTAAAAAATTAGTCATTCTTGGGTTGCTTTATGCTTATCTGTGGTACCTCTACTGCATATTCTCTTAATTTGCTAATTAAGTGAGAAATGCAGAAGTAAAAGAAAGAGAGCAGTTATCAATAGTGTTATGGTGCTTGTGGACTTTAGAAATAATTTATTCAAGCTGAATCAATCAGGAAGGATTAATGATGCTTATGATTAATTTCATACGGGCAATTTAATCATATACGCTTTTTGCTCTCAAGTTTGTAACTACGTGTTCTTGATCATTTTAGGTTCGACATGGCTTTCTCCAGTTTCTTCAGTTTGTTTAGTTCTGCATGCGTAACTCTTTCGAAGTATTTTCAATACAATGCACCAGGTATTTTCGTAACTATGCTACTAAAACAAGTCTCTTGGTTAACGTTAGCATCATAAGTTTTATTTTAAACACTACCAGTTTAAAAGCTGTTAACGTCAGCTCACTTGATTAGAATTATTTAAAGTTATTGATTAAATTTTGTTCTGAATTAATGAATAATTCATTGGGAAAATTTCATTTTCCTAAGATCCATATCTCTTTTAGTTAGAAGTGATGGACGAGAAATTTTGCGTAGTACCTTTCTGGGGCGTGCCTTCCCCAGAAACAGACAATTTGCTGTTGGATTGTTTCATAGGCTACGATGACAACAGTGTTGCAAAAACTACTAGGTATTCCTTTTTTTATTCTGTGATAGTGACTGGATGTCAAGTTTTGATGCTTGTTGAGTATGCGATAGTGTTATTGCTGGGGTTTGAAGATTTTTTTTTAATCATTCAAAATGTTTTTCCATCGACTAATTTCAGATATCCAAGCACCGGTTCTAAGCTTTCATCAGTACACGTGGTGGGCAAAAATTTAGAGGATGTATTTGAATCGGGTTTCTCATCAGCTATAGTGCAAAATGATGGAGAACGCTTCCCATCCAGTTGTGAAAGTGACAGTGGAACAAGTGAATACGATGACAGTGATATTTCTTGGCTTGATGAATTCATGAACGTTTATGGGATTACTACTTTGGATTCAGGCCATGATTTTAGCATGAAGAGTATCGATGTAACGGCTGTTGCATCACAAGTAAGAGAATATGCCCCAGTTATTGCACTAACTTCTTCTGAAAACGAAATAAAGAACAGGCAAATTTTGAATGAAGTTCTCACCAGTAATTTTTTTAGTGTTTTTCTCGTATTTTGCTGCAGATTTTTTTCTATTTATGACTGAAGGGTATGCGTCTTTCTTGTTAATTCACTATAGTAGAAGAAATGTGATCATCGATATGGAACTTTTTTGACATTATTCTGTGCTTCTAAATATTTAGGAATCCGTTACGCTATCGTCATTGGTTCAGAACAATGCTTCAACGAAACCAGCAGACGTTTGTATTGATACTGATCCAAATATTTTCTCTCTTCGGGAACCGGTTACAGTACGAAAAACCATTAACAGTTTGGTGTTAGATAAAGATAATGAGGTATAAAGCGTTATGATTTCATTTTAAAGATATGTTTTTTCAAATTTTCATTGAGCAGTTTTATATTTTTTTTAATGTAAAAAGTGATGTAGTTGTTATTCAGAAACGCACATCGGAATCGCCATTTTCAAAGGACATTTCGATAAATGTTTGTACTACTACTAATCCCACTGTCTCCTCTGTTCATGAAACGAGTTTATTGCAAAATATCGATGTCGCTACAGTGGTGAGTGAAGATTTTGAAAATGTGATTATTCAAGTTACTATTTGACAATGGGTACAAATATATTTTCAGTTATATTGCATGCGGCATTGTTACTCTTGTAGTCTGCTAAAGAGCACTTGATAATTTTTGTTTCCAGCAATTTCAGTAGTCTTTTTACTATCCTATTTTTCCAGATTGCGTTTAAAAACTACTTATAAATGACTGGAGGAAGTCCCCTTCCGATGAGCTTAAGCTTTTTACTAAACTGGATCGTTTTATTCCTGTAAAAAACTGTTTGAAAACAAAGGTTAAACTCTTGAGAATACGTTTGGAAATTTTTTTTTGCTGGAACTAGCAATATTGGTGGAAATAATTTTAGCTGGCACATCTAAGTGAGATAAAGACCTTGTGTAGCAGTGTCTGCGAAAAAGGTATTACTATTTTTCAGTCAGGTAATGGGCACAAGTTTACAGCGTTAAAGTCCTGTTTTGGGAGTGTCAGTGAACGGAAACGGGAGCAAAATCGCTGTGCAGCAATTCGATACAGAGGTAAGCATCGACTGTATATACTTTATTGTAACTGAATTAATGATTTGAAGTACTCAAGATGTATTTATTATTTTTATTAATGAACCGCATTAAAAGAAATATTCTTTCTGCTGTCGGTTCAAGGGGTTATGATGGCAGTGTGAAGTTGTTCCAAAACTAACTTGTATGCAATAGCTGTCTACTGATATATTCGGTAATTCCCTTATTTAATTGCAGGTAAACTTCGTGAGGAAGCAAAACGAAAAAAGCAGGAACTGCGTGAGCTTGAGCTGCGTAACGTGGAACTGAAAACTGAAATGAGCTGGCTGGAAAAGGAAGTTGCTTATTTAAAGAGTTTGATGAAACTTACGATGCGGTTATGAAATATGTGTATTTATGGTTTTGTCTTGAAGTTCCGTAGATTTTTGTGGAAGTGATTTCTTAAGGACCAGTGCATCTAGTAGAAATTTAATCTTAATATATTGTGGATTTGGTTTTTTTTTTTTTTTTCCTCATTTGGTATTTGTGTACTTCAGTTTTCGTCTTTGTATTATTTAGTGTTTATGATGTTTCTGTAAAAAAGAATTTATATTGTTATTTTATGTCCTTATTTAATGCGCTTGTATATTTCGCACACCGGTGTAATTCCAAACGTCTTCAAGGTTTCATATGGGGATTCTAGAATTGTATTTTTGCAAATGCACCGCTTTTATAATTTTTGTTATGACTACACACAATGCATATTTTTTTATTAGAAATAAACCACTCATTGTTTTCTTAATCGCACCTCTGAGGACGGATCAAACTGTTCACTTTTTACATGGCTAAAAGTTGAGAAATGTTGAGTAGCACTAATAACACCTGACCTGTTGACAAAATAGGAACTGAAGACGTGATTTCTTCAAATTAGCGACACTAAAAGTGAATTGGCTTCGCTGCGATGAAGTCGACGACAGCTGGCCAGCGTGTAGGGCCATGGCCAAAACTAATTGATTGGTTCTACCTTTACTTGGTCATGTCATATTTGTATAAGTATTTCTGTTCTGGTTAAAGTTCATTGGAGTTGATGAGAGAATACAAATTTGACTTGTTTGTGGAGTTGGTCTTTAAAGAAGCAGAGAATTTTCTCTGTGAATTTTTAGGATTGTGATGAGAAGGAAGTTGAATAAAGGCCTTCGTGGCAGCAGCATCATTACTACTGAATAGAGAAAACATGATTTGAGTGTGAGATGAAGAAATAAGGACACGTTAAAGACCTCAGGCTGTTATCTGCGGAAAGAAAGTAAACTTACAATGAACATCAAAATCGATGATCAAGTACTATACATATACGAAGGAGAGTGATAGTTAGATGCATTTAGTATACCTATATACTCTCCAATGTTTTTGTCATATATTCTAAAGCTTAGGCACATTGATCTCAATCTGGCCTCCCTTTATAGGTTTTTCAAGCTTAGAAAGCCTAAAGAGCCAGAGCCAGAAGCCAGAGAAGAAGGACGAATATGAGCTTAGCTAAGAGGAAAAAAAGGAGAGGAAAGGAAAAAAAAGGGGGAAAAGGGGAGGAAGCCAGAATCAAACAACTAAGCCTAAAGCCAAAAGCATATTTTCTCCTGTTTCTGCTATCTGTCTGGTTGTGTGTGCTTTGGCCTAAGGCATATAAATTCAAATCGAAATCATCAATTTTTGAAGTGTTTCGTTTTTGCTTCTTTATTTGTTATCACTTCATTAATTTGATAACGAAATCAAAAGGATAATATCAATGGCTGGTGGTGGTGACGCTGCGGTATGTAATCCTTTTTCTCATTATTATTATTATTATTTTTTTTTCAAATCTTTTTATAGCAAAACATTTTAACCATTAAAGGTAGGAAAAAAAAAAGCTTTCACATTAATACTAGCTATTATTCGTAGTCGTAATGATGTATTTAATTATTATTATTCATAATAGTAATCAAAATAATAAAATATGATTTAAGATGAAGATAGCAAATACCTTTTATACCGAAACTATCGTATCAAATATTCTTCACAAATTAATTCAATATGTAGAATGCAAAATATGTTAAATCGATCATAAATAAAATCGTTCTCACTTTTTTTTCTTCAATCACATTCTTTTTTCAGCATTTTACTTTACATTTTATCATTAAGAGAATTAATTTTGAATCATCTAGGTATTAATTTAGCCATTAGTGTACGTGTAAAACATCATCGCACCTACAGCTATTTCAGGTTTAAACGTAAAGAAATGGTATAAACCTGTTTCAGATGGTTTTTCATAACGGAAAATTAGTTCAAATCATCTTGATGCATTATCCTTTTAATTATCTTACAACATTATCCTCTTGAACTTTTTGTTGAAGCCTCAATGGGAAATTTCAAATTTTAAAATTCATTTTATTTATTGCACATAGCCATTCCTCTCTAACGAAAGAATTTTTTATACTATTAACACGAACCTTTTTAAATGTAAAATTCTCATTTGCATATCTCCTCGCAACTAAATTCTTTCCAATTTCTGTCATCACCTTAGCTCGTCACTCATTTCCTTCCTCCGTCATTATCAGTTCATTCGATTTGTCGCTTTTCTGAAACATTAAATTATTTTCAATGGTTATTTGCAATTGAACCAATTTTCTAGCCCATTCAATTAATTAATTAGCTGCAAAAATTTCTACTATCACTGGTTATCAGCTGCGAATTGATAAAGTGGAAGATTGCAATTGAAAGAGGGTACCATTTGTGTGTGTGTATTTTTTTTTATCTCTCACTAGAAAAATATAATCACCCATACTGATAATTTCTTTCCTGAGATAATTAAAAACAAAATATATATATATATATATATACACACACACACAACATTTACATGCATAATTAACCTATTTTAGCAGACCTGATACTCTAACTTAATCTTTCTTCTGTCATTAGCAGTCTTAGTCTAATTAACTTAAGCATAGTCTGTCTAATTACAGCGTTGCCACATTCTATTTGGCAAGAAAGTTTAAGTAAGCAAATAAATGAACTATTATGTTCTCTAAAATTATTTCAGCAATGGAGGATTTTGATGAGAAAATGTGACACAGTACGGAATAAATTTTTTTTAAGAAAAAAAAAAATTAGAGGAAGGAAGGAAGAAACAGATGAGAAAATTTCAATATTTGATTTTGCAAAGTCAAAAGATTGAATTCTCTTCCTCTCATTGATTTAAAATTTAAGGCTAAACTTTTTTCCAAAAAGGAAAAATTTTTCTTTTTCATTCGCTTATAAATCATTTTTGACCATAGACTTACACATAAATAGTATACAATCGTTAAAATTCTCTTCCACTTAAAATGGCAAATTTATCATCCAATCATTTTAAAAGATTGCATATTCCCCATGAGTATGATATTTGTGATAGCGTTCACTGTTTCACTGATAAATTTCATTTGGAATTATCATTTGGGATTTAAATCCATGAGAAAGAGACGATATTTAATTTAATCACAAAGTATAGAGAATAACAGTGAATTGAATTACTAAATAAATGAATCACTTTGCTTTTCTAATTTTTTTTTCCTTTTCATATGTTAATTTTAGCTTATATCTACCTAACTTAGCCGAAGATAAGCCAAAAGTAATTCAATTTATGCCTTGCCTTAGTCACATTTCTCTAAGTTTATCAATTATCCAAAAATTTTTGGAGCAATTCCTAGAAAAATTTATTTTCAAGAAAATCATTTCAATTTTCTTCTTGCTATTTACTCCAAAGCTTACACCATTTTAAACATTTTTCATTTCGATCTTTCATCGATCTTTGATTAGCATTAATCACTTCATATCATTGATAACTTTTTTTTTTTAGAAGCATAATTTTTGCATGAATATATCAGTAAATTAGCGAGTTAATCTTTTTGAGTTTAGTTGTGCAAATTAAATTATTCCAATAAGTGGTTAGTTGCAATTTATTGCACTGATTAATTACAACAATTTATTCGAAATCATTTCAGCTTAAAAGCCCATCTCTAATCATTAATTAGTCTAATTAGTTGTGCATAATTCAACTGATGTTAAATTTGCAGAAAAATGCTCTTGAATCATTATTCAATAAAACGAAGGAAGTTGTGCAAACGGCGGGTCAGTATTTTACTGTTTTAATATCATAAAATTCGCGGTATCACTTCTTATCACAACCACATAATACTTATTATTAAAACGGACGGTTAACATTAAGTTATCAGTGAATGACTCCAATCAGACTGATAAAAAAAAAAATGGTATATTAACATACATGCAACTAACACTAGTAATTGCCATCTAATAAGAGCCAATAATATATCATATGATAATTTCTGATTTAATTAAAAACGATTTCTAAAAAGTAAGAAATTTTTTGGAGTGTGCTTTTCCTGTTATGCGTTAACATTACTTAACCATTATCACTGTGAGGAAATAAGCCAATACTTTTCACCAACTTTTCAATTCTCAAAATTTGAAATTTTAATCAAATTTCTTTTTTTTAAGTTTTTTGATAATTTTACTGCAAAAAAAGTTTTCACATTGAACGAAAAAAAAAAAGAAAAAACTTTTTTAGCGGAAACAACCAAAGAATATGCGAATGTAGCAATTGGCAAAATCATTCCAAATTCTGGCGCTCAAACAGCTACAACTAATGTTTGCCTCATCTCATACTTTTTTAAATTTAAATACGATATATTAGTTTACAAATAGGATTTTTCAGGAAATTGTTTAATTTTTTTGAGGTAAAACTTGAGAGGTAAAATTTTTAGATCGCTAAAATTCCCTGAAGTACATTTTTAGCACATGAAGTATTTTGTTAGATCATTTTAATCGCAAACTTTTGGCTAAGAAAAAAAATATATATTTATTCTCATTTTTTTTTCTTGTTTTACTCCCTAAAATACTATTAGTAATAGAGAAAAAGATCATTAATTTTGTACTTTTATTTGATTATTCTTTCTTTTCTTTTTTATTTTTTGAGAAAATTACATTCTTCATTATAGTTTTGCGATTTGCGAAATTTAGCAAACAAAAAGCAAAAAAAAAAAGGACTAAAAGCCTTAAATTAATTAAAACGAATAAGTTGGAAAGCTAGCATTTACTGCCATTCAACTGCATCAAAAGTATGCTATATTGGAGAGATGAATTAAGTAATTGGCATTCAGTCCGAGAAATGCATTCCGTTTTTCCGATTTCAATAAAAAGGCAAATTATTTGGATGAAAAAAAAAATTTAAATAACAATAAGAATTGTAATGGAAGAAGAAGGAGAAGAAGAAGAAAAAAAGGAATAGACTCTTTTCATTCATTTACTGGCATGAATTTTTAGCCAAATCCGGCAGGTGAACAAACGAATGCAGCAGAAACAGGTAACCGCTGACCAGAAATATCAATTTTTTCTCTTTATAGATAATTAATCATATTAGTAATGATGGAACATTTAAGGATTGCAAGAGAGTTTAAGGAAAGAGAAAATTTTCTTTTGATATTATCATGATTAAAAGACCGATCGCTTATCAGTACAAATTATTATTTTCAGGCGCAGCACCAGCAGTAGCCACACGTGGAGCATCCAACAACTGACAATGATATCAACCAAGAAGCCATCTATACATTTATCCATTTCAACTTTCACTTTTCTTCTTTAAAACGAAAAATATTCACACTATCTAATCTTAATAATTATTCAATTACCAAATATTTCAACAATTCGAATTTTGAAATACTTCATGAATATCCACCAAACATACATGTTTCCCTCTAAAATATGTAATTGAAAAAGAAATTTTCCTAATAAAAAATGGATCTCATATCATTTTCCTCTCTTATCCATTTACATTCCCATTACACTTTTTTTTTTCCACACTTTCTCGAAATTAAGAATTCGAAAATAATATTGCGGATATTATCACCTAAAGTTATCATCCCCTTTCGTTTGTACTAATTACTCTGTTCATATGCAAGACTAAAACTATGAATATTTTACACTTCTAAAGGTCAAATTTTAGATTCCTTAATAATTCATCTAAATGTTATCAATTGAACAGTCTAATTTTATACCTTAAAATTTCCTCTTCTTATTAATATGAAATTGAAGGATAACCCCGCGCTTCCTTTTAGATTCATTTGTTTTACTTGCTGTTCAATATATTTCCTATAGTTAAATCTTTTTATAAGCAAATTCTATCACTTCATCTGTAATTAAATGATTTCGACTCATTAATTTACCATCACTGTCTCTGAATAAAATTGCTGTTTCATTTCCTTTGCTAAATATCAAAGTAATATCTGCAGCAGTTCATGAAATGAGGCAAAAAATGGATCGAGAAATTTGGACACAGTTTTGTTTCCTGGACTTCTATGTATCTTATTGCTGTTTGAGGAAAATCGATTTTTAAATTGAAAGTTGCAAGCTCCTATGAAATTCAACTCAGGTAATTTACATATTAAAGGTATAGAAAGAATGCTTTACAGGTAGAGATATTTCTGGGAAATTTAATCAAGCTCCACAAGGTATATCATATCACATGTCTGATCGATGCTAATCCGAATATTTCGTAATTCGAAAGGAACGACCTATTTTCAAATTAATGAACAGTAATTTATATCTGATATTACTGAGTGCCATACATCTTGTAATATCATGTTTTTCCTGGGAATATTGCAATCATCCTCTCTATCACGATCACGACCATTTAAACATCCGATCACGTACCATCTGATCAGCTGCATAATTAAATCAATTCCATAACACGACAAAATTATCGCAAGAACAACATTTATTTATTTTCTATCACATTTACCTAATTCAAAGATGTAACGTAGCAGTGAAATGTCAAATAGTACGATCAATAGTGCTGATATCAATATGTTTGCTTTTATTATAGCACAAGATGACACATGAACTTTGACCTTAAAATGACAAATTCAAATAAAATTCTACTTTCGAGGGGTAAAAAAAAAAAAAAAAGTAGCTCTGATCAGTTGTCATCATTTGTATACCATACACACCTCCAGGCTAATTAACATTATTGATTACTAAATAAGACATGAAAACAAATTGAGTGCTACCTCATTTGTACATTTTAAAATAAACATTAGTAGATACGTCAAATTATTATTCTTACGTACACGTCAGCAGAAGCGCAACGTATGCCCTCACGTACACGTCACATATATATGATTTCTATGCTTTGTTGTCATACGAAAATGCGCAACGGACGGACACGCATGCACATACAGACATACTTCTATTTATAAAAGATGCATGCATACCATGAAACTAACATTTCACTCGATGGTACAATCGAAAATCCATTTTTCACTCTTCTCTTTCACATAGCATCCAGAAATTTTCTCTTCGAGAGGAAGAGGGAAAGGGAAGGAGAGGGAGAGAGAGACGGAGGGAGAGAGAGAGAGAGAGAGAGAGAGAAAGGGAGGGAGAGGGAATATTTATATGTAATCCGAAAATTTTTGAAAGACGAGAGTGCTTATGGAAGCAAGTCTCGATGATAGTGTGGAAAAAGAGTCCAATGATGATGATGATGATGATGATAGTGATGATGATGATGATAGTGATGATGATTGATCTCGAGACTAGTGATGGTGCCGGGCTGCGCTTTTCAGATGGACGCCTATGTGTGAAGCAATGATGGCAACTATCACTGATCATCACCATCAACATCACCATCAGCACCATCACCATCACCATCATCATCATCATCAGCATCATCAGCATCATCATCAGCATCATCATCAACACTGTCACTGTCATCAGCCAATAATACATAGGCATCCGCTATAGCATCCAATCGCGCGGCTGTTTTCAAATAAGCCGCGCGTTGTTTCATTCTTGCTTTTCCTTGCATCATCATCATCACCCACAACCACCACTGCTCGCCACCACCACCACCACCATCATCATCATCATCATCATCACCATCGTTATCAACAGTAATCACTACTGTTATCATTAGCATTCATTAGCAACAGCTACCATTGGCACCATTACTACCAACTGCACCACAAAAACCACAGAACCACAGCAGTATTAGGAGAAGCAACATAAACACTGCGAGGAGCATTGTGTGGTAGCAGCTGGAGCAATAGCCGCCTATCATCAAGAAGCTTCCTTCCCTTCCCAAACTATCCCATTTCTATCCATCCTTCTCTTTTAATAAGTACTATTACTACTACTACTACTACTACTACTACTGCTACTACCATTACTTCCACTATCATTATCATTATCACTGTCACTATCAGTACAATTATCATTACTTCATTGTTATTTTTTCCTTTTAAATCGTCACTATTTTAGTGATTAGTTCGTTCTGGACAAATTTTCCGGAAAGGTAAGACTTGTATGTCTTATACAGTCAGTAGATTATTGTATCCGGAAAATGATAATTTATTGCAAATATATCATAATAATAGTGATAATTACAATTTGAAAAATGATTGCTCTAATTATGTAATGATTTCGAGTTAATTTTTTCTTTTTTTTTTTTTTTTTTTTTTTTTTTTTTTTTTTGTTCCACCACCATTTTTATCCGTATTTTTTTACCGTGCCTTTTTTTTTTTTTCCGGCTGATAGTTGTTAATGTAATTAATTTAGTCGTCTGAAAAATCTGAATTAGTTACAAAGAAAACGAAAGACTATTATTTGGACTTAGATGAACGTATGCGTACCAAAGTTTGGCACAACTTATTCTTCAAACATTTCATCATTTCCTAAGTGTCAACAACAACAACAACAACAGCACAACTATTATATAAATATCAAACAATTTTGATAGCAGTATTAATAATCATTATGGTTGACGATATTGCAACAACAAATTTGAAAGGAACATCAAGGAAGAGAAAAGTAAGTTTAGAAGTTCAGTTTTATTCGGCAAAGAGAAGGAATATTTCATATAGTTTCAAAGAGCTGAATTATTTGAACAAAAAGAAACTTCATTCATTTCAATTCATGCAAAAAAAAAAAATTATTTCATACTACGTTTGTTGGTGTATGTTGTGGAAGAAATTAATTAAAAAGTATTTTATCTCATAGTATGTTTTGACACCTTCTGTTCATTAATTGCTTTGATAATCAAAGAAGGAATAAATGGATTAGGACTCACTAAAGAGAGATTGGTATTTTGGGAATGGATATTTTGAAATAATGATATATGGAGAATAATAGTAATGATATTAATAGGTGATATACAATATAAGTGATTTATTTTAATATTTGTTACAAATAATTTATCTTATACTTTTTAGTACTTTTTTTTAGTGAAGAAATACTATAACTTAATTAATTCTGTGGTATACTTGGTAATTTAAACATCAATAATGTTAGTGAAGATGAAATTTTTTGATTATTTAGCATACGCCAACGAAAAGTGGTCGAAGCAGCGGTAGTAGTATGTTAATTGGTAATGGTAGCAATAATTGTGGTGCAGAATCAATGATAACCCAAAAGGGTCGAAAATTGAAACAATATGTTTTGGAAGAGAAACTTGATATTATTGATTATGCTAAAGTCATTTTATCCTTATTTTCATTCTCAAAATAATTCTTAAAATAATTATCTAATTGTTTGATTGGAAATTGGAAGATGAATTAAATAGGGAAGTATGGAATGATAATGGAGAATTTTTCTTTGCAAATTCCTTCAATATCCGAAAAGATTTATGATAATCAGGAAGTTTTTATTATGGTTAATAAGCCGTTTAAACAGTATGTGTGATTTAATGCAGTCCGGTGGAATTTCTTAAGAGATTTTTTTTCTTAAGGTTTCACGATTGTTAGTCAAATTTACTGAAATCCTAGAATTATTTATTCAGTGATTAAAACGTGATTAAAACCAAAAGGATAAAAGAAATGAAGAAATAGTAAATAACTTTTCTTAACAGAAAATTTAATAACTTCATTGTGATTTCATCTAAAATTATTTTGCAGATAATTGGAAATCGAGCGGCTGGTCGAGAATTCAATGTTGCGGAAAGTTCCATACGTGAATGGAGAAAGAATGAGCAAAGGCTTAGGTATCATTAATTTTTCCTATTTTTTACTATTGATTTTAAAGAAATCGAGATTTAAAAGGAAGTGACATTGCAAAACGGTTTTAGTTTAAAGCAAAGCAAAAAGAAAAATTCATTTTAACAGGTCAATGTTTGAAACTACCCCAGAAAGATCACGCCTAGATGGTGGAGGACGGAGGCCAGTTTCCGAAGATCTTGAAAAGGGTTTGGTTAGTTATAGTGATAATTTTTTTCTATTCTTTCTCAGAGAAAAAAAAAAAGGAAAAAAATAAAAATGAAGTGATTGTAAAAAGTATCAAGTGTCGATGTTGAAGATAACTGCCTATGTGCTTATAGTAACGAAGATGATTATTTATAACGATATAAACGGGTAATGCAGTATGAGGAGTATTTACATTAATAAAAATTATCGATATCCTGGGCTCTCAGTAAGACCACTAACATAGTATAGTATGTTGCTGGAGTTACAGGTGTATGATTGCTAGTTGNCAGTTTTCGCTTTTTTTTTAAATTTACTTAATTTAAAATTAGCTATTTGACATAACATTTTTAGCTTAATTGAGCTTTTTGTAATCATAATTATTATCATACACATATACACTCCAATCAATGTAACTACCAGGTTCAGTAAAATATTCCATACTATTTCACTAGACAGTGTGTTAGATAAAGTGGTGGTAAAGAACGTTTCTATCCATTGAATGATGATAATATTGTTAAAATTGTGATATTTGTTATGATGAATAAGCAAAATGATTGAAGAAAATTGTACATCTGTTTCTTCAGTTGATTTCCGAGTCTTCTTACCAAGAAAAATTTTCGACCATCGTATAGATGGTTCAGTTGTTACATTAACTAAGCTTAACAAAAACGTCTCGTTATCATAACTCTAATCTTTCTACTTTCAAATTTATTATGAATTGAAAAGCTTTTCCTTGACATGACTTATAATTGCAGATAGTTAGTTTCATGTATTTTTCATTCATTTTCTCAAAACTGCTGTTGCATGCATTTATTTTTCACTTTTTTTTTGTTGCAATTAATACAAAGTCAAATTTTAACTTTCAAATATGTCTTTTTGTTCTATTTTGCATGTAAAGGTTGCATATGTCTTACATAATCGGTTTCTATGCAATTCTAAATTTGCAGTTTATTTTTCATGTCAAAGAAGGATAGATTAATTGCTTTACCAGACAGCTTTTCTTTTCCACAAATTCAAAAATATCTTTTAAAAAAAATGTTTTAAAAATTCAAAAATCTTACAGAAAGTTAGAGGAAAGTAGTGGAAAGCAGTCGCACTGAGTGGATCACTTTTTTTTTTTATTTTAGAATGGCGAAGTTTTCGATTGTATACTTTTATCTAATTAAAAAAAAGAAAAGAAAAGAATAGTCAGCCCATGAAAAAGTACAGAAATTCTTGCACAATTCGGTGGTTACTGATTGGTAATTTCATTTTAAATTAATATTTATTTCTTTTTTGTTACAAAATTACTAAGGCAGGTGACGAATTTAAAAGTGTGCCTTATAAAGTTGACTAAATGTACTGTTGATATGGGCTGCGCAGTGAAATTTTATTATAATAAAAAGCATAAAAAATACTTTAATTAATGATAGCCGTATTTGCAGAAAAAAAAAAAAGGCTTAAAATGTTGAGGTATGAGATTACGCGTAATCATGATAATAAAATAGCTCTCTTTTATCGCCTTTGTAAAACGATAACGGATTATTAATGATCTGATATAGTAGCCATGTTTTTAATCACGAATTGTTGAAAAGTCATTTTTTATTCTTTCCATAAAACGGCCAGAAATTGTTTACTTATATAATAGTCATTTTGTATTCCTTCTATAAAGCAGTCACGGATTGTTGGTTTATTTAATAGTTATTTTCCTTTCTATGAAATGATCATGGATTATTCATGGTGTGATGCGGGACAGGTCGATCGTTTGATCCAAAATATTTTCCGAGAATGTGTGAAAAAATGATTATGAAATAATGGTTGTTAATTGACAGAATTACTACCATTCATTTTTAAAATTTATTAAACAATATTAAACAATTTTCTGGTGCAAATTTACGAAATATCGGATTGGTGGAAAACATTGAAGGGTTATTTTATCATCCATCAATATTAAAATACTATTGATAAAAACTTGGAGGGCAAACAATAATCGCATTATTTTACACTGCCAGAGAGTAACATATATGTAAATAAGTGCCAATGTAGATGGATAGTAAATAAATTTTAATTTATATTATTACAAATAATTAATAGTTTAAGAAACAATTAATCGTTTTAACTGCTAAATTTAACATTGTAATGGTTTAAATTTGTGTTTAATATACTTTTTTCACCACTTCTGCACTATTTTATTAGTTATTTTTCTTCGTCATTATTTCTTCTAATTTTGATAAAGCATTTATGCGATATACTTTACTTTTTGAGTATATGGGAATGTAAGTAAATTTGAAGATAAATTTTCAGCTTCAATATGTAGCATCAAGGAGTGAAGGCGAAACAGCTCTAACATGGCATGATATTAAAGAAAAAGCTAATGCTCTCTGGAAAGACATTTGTGATCGAAATCCAGAATACAATGACCGTGGATTCACTGCCAATATGGTAAGTTCTTCTAAATGAAAACAAGCCTCTTCAGGTATTATCATGTAAGGTTCAAGTTTGAAAATTGTAACTAAGAAGCGAAATTTTCTAAAATCGAAAAAGTTTGACCAAATTACTGAAATTTATACAGTATTCAAAATTTCCTTATCAGCTCACAAATGCTACATTCTTAATGAAGCTTATCTTTTATATTTTCTGAGACTTTCCTACAGACATGTAAATATTCCCTGATACTTTGGTCCACTACATTTATTTGTACGCTCAATAATTTTCTGGTTCCGAAAGTCTTTTATATGCATATTGGAAGTCTTACTATGTCAAAAATTATTTATCAGTAGAAAAACTAACAAGTGACTGAATAGATTTTTAAAGCAGAATGAGTTTTTGTTTTTCTTTAAATATTAGATATTTATTAATAATAATAATAACTATAATAAATAAGTAGAGAAATGAATAAACAAGTGAATAAAATAAATAAACTGATATATGGCATAATTAAATGCAAAATATAGAACGATTAGTTTCTGATATTTTATCAAGAAAAAACAAAAATTTCAGGATGGATGGGTTTTTTTTTGGTCATTCCTTCTCTGCTTGGAAATCATTGTGTACATTGTTTGAAAAGATTGTATGAATATAAAATTTCAGCATCATAAAAAAGATAAATTCAAATCATAACAACAAATTTCCAAAAAAAAAAAAAAAAAAAAAAAAAAAAAAAATGGAAAGAAAGAAAATCGGAACGAATAATGCTTTTTATTCTCATTTTTCCGTCTATTTTAGTCTTTTTTTTTTTAAACAGCATTTCAAAAATGTCAGAACGAAAAAAAAAGAAAAAAAATTAAAAACAATCCATTTCTGAGAAGTAAATATTTACAGTATTAGCAATAAAATAAAATTGTATATCATTTATAATTCTTCCTTTCCAGGGTTGGGTAGCACGTTTTGTTCGACGTAACAATATAACTCTTCAAGTGACCAATTCCGCCTCTACAATTGCCCCAAAATTAGTTAGCAGCAGCAGTAATCGTACCAAGATGAACAACGATCCAGTGAATCAAATCGATGGTAATAGTTCTATTGCTCGTTGTAATACATCCAAAATTGCAACGATTTCCTCCGCTATTTCACCATCTGCAAATGATAATATGAATTGCAATGATGCAACAACAATAACAGCAGCAGCAGCAGCAACAACAACAACAGCAACAACAACAACAACAACAACAACAATACCAACAACAACGATAACAGCAGCAGCATCAACAGCACCATTAACGGAAATAAGAACAATGATGAAAACAGGAACAACGACAACAGCAACAGTAGCCATAACGACCATTCCTGCTAGTGGTACGGTAACGGTAAAAAAACGTCGTAAAAATTTTACGCCAAAAAAAATTGTCCCAAATGATGTCGTCTATTTAGCAACTACCAATAAAACAATTGAAAATACCACAACTACCCCAATAACAGCGATAAAAAGTACAACAACAGAGTAATTTGATAAATAACATTTGATTTCTATCAGTTCATGTTCACTTTCGTGTTAGATAGAATTTCGAGAATACTGTAGTTCAAAATTTTTACATAACCATAATCATGCTGCAAAAATGTCATTGATTAGACGTGAAATTGTAAATACTGTAAGTACTAATGACTAGGAGTTACAAAACTTCTGTTTTTTTTTTTTTTTTTTCGGCTTTTTTTTTTCTTAAACTTTCTTTCTGTTGGGTTCATTAGTAATGGTAGAAGAATTTCTACAACTTAAATTTTAGAACATTCCAAGATATTTAAAAGAGAAGAAGAATTTTTTCGTTTGATTTAGCTCATACATGGCACTTTTTCTTAATAATATTATTTGTTCAAATTATCCCAAATCTAATAGGTAGCTTTTTCAGTTCGTTAGACTGCTTTTTATTAGCGAGAAATAATCATTTAACATAATCATCATATTAGTTCAATATTATAGCTTCTTGCGACTAGCTTTTTTTTTATATTTTAAACTTATGCCCATTTTGACTCAATTTTATTTAATTTCTTTCATTGCATATTTTTGTCTAAGTCAATTTCTTGCCTTCTTTACTTTCATCAGGGAGATGTGATATGTTTTCTTTTCCTTTTTTTTTTTTCTTTTTTTTCTTTCTTTCTTTCTAAAATTCAGTTATTCATTAAAAAATTACTCATTTTACATATTTCATTTATTACTCATCCTAAATGAATCATTTTGTTTCGTTCCTTTCCTGAACTTTTCCATACCAAAAACGAGAGAACTGAGCTCGAGAGGATAAGCAAAGGGAAAGAGGCTTTTTTTTTTCTCTTTTTTTCTTCTTGAACTTGATAACATCCTCCTAGCTGATATTGATTCCCTCTTTTGCTAGATATTTCAAAAAATAAAAAAAAAAAAGAAAATCTTTTTGAAGCTTAAATTTTTTTTTAGTTTCATTGCTAATTTTTCCCCCAAAAAGCATTAATCATGAAGAAAAAAAAAAAAAAAAGCAATATTTTGCCTTTTCGTTTCCTTCCTCTTCTTGTCGTTCAAAAAAAAAAATTTTTTTTTTTTTATATTTCCAAAATTTGAGCATTCATTTTCTCTTAGCGTTATAATTCATCGAAACCTTCCGTTCATACAAATACATCCAGCTGATATTGCATTCTGGATGACTAGGAAATTTTTCTTATCCTTTTTTTTTTTTTTTTTTTTAACACTATTCAGATAAATATATTTGTACCGATTGATATTAATATCATGATATCAAACAAAAATGTACGAATAAATTAACAATGCGTTAATTTTGTGCGACTTATTATTGCTCTATCGTTTCATTGTGTTATAATTCGTTTCTAAATATTTAGAAAAAAAAAGAAAGAAAAGAAAATTACATTTTTCAAATTATCCAAAAAAAATTCGCTTGTTATTTTGCATATTTAAACATCGCTCAATTTCATTTACAACATCAATAACATTGGATGCAAAATTCCATTTTTTTTTTTCTTTTCTTTGTTTTGGAGTTATATCATTTGTTATACATTATCAATGTTTTATTTTGGTGATTTTGGCGTATTTATATAAAAAATTTTTTCTTTCCTCATATGTATTTTGAATTATGCTATGCCTTTTAACGCTCAATCATTTAACAAGAATAATTGCAATTCTTTTCTTTCTCATTCTTCCTCTCTCCCTCTCTCTCTCTCTCCCTCTTTCTTTCTTTCTTTTATCAGTGTGTTTATTTCTTTTAATTAACCAAATTTCGTGGAATGAAATGATGTGAAAATGCTAGAGTAAAGAAAAGAAATTAGTTGACTATTTTATGATAAATGCTATTTAAATTTGTTAAAATTTAGATCAAATTGGGTCAAATTTAGAAATTGACTAAATCTTAACAGTACTTATTATCTCCATTTCATTAAACGATAATACTCTTTCGTAATAATTTTATCTTTTTTTTTTTCTGTTTTGGGCTACTTTACTTGTCACATTTTTACGACACTCTTTACAGCTTTAATCATTATCCCCGTTAAAAGAAAAAAGAAAAACATTGCTCTATTACTTTAAAAGGATTTAAATTTTATTTAAATTTATTTTTATGTATCATCCACATCCGTAAGCACATACAAATGTATAAGATGAAAAACAAATATTTCAACTCAGATGTACATCTCTCCTCCTACTTGATATTTGTTGATGAACTAATTGATTCTTTGTTTCCAATTTGAATGTTTTCTTTTTTTTTTCCGGAAAATTTTATTTCCATTGAAAACCGGTTATAACATTGTTAACTTAAAATGATTAAAAGATTTGAATTACTGTAGTAAGAGTGCAGCAGTCTTTAATCTTGTGAAGAAGAGCAATGAAAAAGCTTCGAGTTGATTGATAAATCGGCGAATACTTTCTCCCCTTTATCAATTAATAGTTTATCAATTGAGAATTATTTGAGAAATAAGTCCACGTGAAAACGTAGACCTAAAATTCTCACGTGAACGTACGTAAATATTCCGGGAATTTACATTATCTGACTGATTGAAAATGGAAGAGTGCTAGTCATAGGATATAAATGTGTGAATTTATTCCAATTCGAAATATCGTTTTTTTTTTTGAAAAATATTGCACAGATGAAGAAAAAAAAAAAAAGAAATTTTCCTTGAAATAGGAGAAGTTTTGAATTTCCAATGGATTTCAAAGTAACATATTGATTTGAAAAACATGACAACATCATGTGAGGAGGCATCGTACCCTTCCTGAAGTCACAGTTTAAAACTTTCTCGAAGAAGTAGTTCTAGTAGTGAAAGAAGCCAAAAAATTACTATTGACAATTCTTGAGGAAAATGTACGAAGTTCAGGAACTGAGCAACAAGTGTCGAGAGCAAGAGGAAAAAAAGTGAAGTCTTTGATAAATACAATATAATTAATGTTTGAAAGGTGTTATTTTGAGGAAGCTTTGAGTGTACTGAATGTAGTCTTTCTTTTTTTTTTAATGTTAAATATAATTTCAGATTAAAAATACGAGAATAAACTTCAAATGTAATCAGAACACAAACAAATTGAATCTGTAATTAATAATGATAATTAAGTTGTGTAATTCCATTTTTTACATAAGGAAAAAAAAAAAAAAATTACGAGACATACCATCATTACAGACATTTTCTGCAGTAGCTAAAATATTTCAAAATTTCTTAGCTTATTAATTCAGGCAAAATAGCGAAGCAAAAAATACAAATTTTAATGAAGCACTAAAATTTGAAAGTGATTTTTTTTTTTTTTTTTTGAAATTTCAACAAAACTACAAAATATACAAAGTCATTTCAAATCTCTTCTTTCCTTTTCCTTTTCCTTTCTTTTTTTTTCTCTCCCCCATAATTCCATCAGTGATCATTTGATTACATGCTTGAATTGATTGATTGATATATACGATCAAGTGGGATGAATGGTTTGAAGAGTCCTGTTAAATATGACACTAAAATGATTCAATTCAAATTGATCGATCATTTTGTTATTGTGCAACATTTGGGAGGAAAGTTTCGAATTTTTCATAGCAATTGGAAATGTTTTGTAGAGCTTTTGTTCAAATATTTGCATAGTTTTGATGAAAAGCTAACAGAATTCGAAATTCCTTTTCACAAGAAGAAAAAATAAATTTTTTTTTTTTTTTCGTAAGCCATCGATTAGCTTTAAACAGTGACAAAGCATAAAACATTGAATAATCAATCATTCTTTTGTTCAAATTTGTTTTTATTTTTCTTTTTTTTTTTTTTTTTGAAAACTTTTGATTCATGGAATAGGAAGCAAAATATAAATTGCTGAATACACACAATTACTTATTTGCCAATGAATGATTATTGAAACAAAAAAGAAATTAAAACATCCAATTGTTTTCTTTCCCTTTTTTCTTTCTTTTTTTCAAAAACAAAATTACTTTTAAAAAAAGTTTTAAATTATTTGAGCTTTAAGAAATTTTGATAAATTTAAAATAATCTATTAAAGATATTAACACGAAAATCTTTACATTGCACAGATGGTTCAATTAGTATAGTCAATTTCTTTCGCTGTGACATTTTGACTAGCAGTTTGACAATTGAAATAAATAAAACCAAAATTTATAATCGATTTTTAATTTGAAATTAGGTAAAGAGTATCAGTCTACTACTGATAACATTAGTAATAATGATATATCACTGCGACTCATATTATTTAATACTAAATTATTATCATTGATAATTATTGGTTTTATTATTGCCGTTATGAAAATACAATTAATGTATATTTTTTAGGGAAAGAACAGCGAACTAAATATTAGTTTTAAATGGGAAGTATCGAAAAATTAAATTCAATTTTCGCTGAAAATGATGACGAGTTAGTTTGAGAACAAAAAAGAAAAGAAATGAAACAGAAAAAATAGACTGAACTAGAATGGCTGCTAGACAAACTAACTATATTTTTAGTAAGGAAGTGATAGAAATCAATTAGTAGCAATGAATTTTTAACAGATTATTCTAAGTTGACCAGGTGTTTAATTTATCACAGTCATAGTTCTTATCACTAAAGCAACATTTGAACTGTTTAGGATTAATTTCGAAATCAATTAAAACACCATTTAAATTGCGAATAACTAAGTTGGTCAGATAACTAGGACTGACAAAATGAATCGTATTAAAATGATCAAAAATGCAAACGAATATTAAACACACATGATGTATGGATAAGCTAATTGGAGTAAATGATTTGATGATCTAAAATTTCCCTTTATGTTGTACCGCTGAAAATTTGAGCATCTGATAATTGACCTTTAACATTTGACTTCAAATCGACGATACAATTGAAGACAAAAAAAAAAAAATTAAACAAAAAAAAAAAACGTTGCATCTCTTTTTTTTTTTCGTTTTAGTAAAAATTTTATGTGAAAATAAAGAAATGATTAATATTTTATTCAAAATGTAGTAGCGAACACGCAACAACAAATGTTGGATGATGAAATTTCCACGTTTTCCAAACGTTTCATACTTTTCCGAATATTTGCAACAGCTATGGGTATGTCCGATGAAAAAAGTTTTTGACACATATTGAATGAAAATTTATCAAAATTATAATGGAAACAATTGAAAATCAATCTCCTGTTATTGCTTTGTTTCAAATAAAAATTTCTAAACTAGAAGTTAATTTCTGTTCTAATTAAGCATTCTGAGGTGAGGTCAGAGATTTGCAATTAGTTTCTTCCTTCTTGAAAGTCAGCCAGAAAAATAATTTTTATGCATCAGAGAAATGTTATTTTAAATTTCCTAGGACATTCGGAGGAAAAACTGACCAGCATGAAACAAATTAAATTTTTTCTAACACGGTTCTTGATGTGAATGATCCTTTAATACATAACATTACAAAAAAAAATACGACACTTTCGTACTTTTTGTGCTAAAGTTGCTTATCATTGATTTGATAAATAGTTTAATTATCATCAGACGTTTGTTTGCTTCACTTTCGTATAGTTTTCTTCATTTGGATAGTTGCATTTATGATGGGATTAATTCACGTTCCTCATCCTGCAAGTTAAAATTTCAAAAAAATAAATAAATAAATAAGAAAAAATAAGAGATTAAATTGGATATTTATTTTATCATTAAAATGACACATTGTAATTAGTGTGCATTAATAACTTTCATAGCTCTACACGCAATATTATTAATTCTAAAAACACTAATTGGACAGGTGCTTTAAACATTCAATAATTAATAGAGTTAGTTAAACAGTTGATCTAATTTCCTTTCCTTTTTTTTTTGTTATCATTGTTGATAGCGCAGATAGATTTGTAAAGGTAATTTGACACAAATTAAACTTTTAGTCTTTATTAGTTTGCTTAAAATTTTGATAATTCCTTATATGGTGTATTATTATATTTTAGCCTGATTTAATTTAAATGTTAAGCCAAAATTTGCATGATATTGTAATACGGTTGGTTATTAATTGCAGCAAATAAATGCAACGACTATTGTATTTGTCAAAAATTCATGTCATCCGAAAGGGTTGAAATCAAACCGGAAATATTGTTTCCAGATTCAGGACACCAATATCAAATATTTTTTTAGCAACTTTTCCTTCAGTGACATAGCTGGATGGAATCTTGAATTTTACTTTTCGCTGTCCTGGCTGAAAATGCTTAGACACTTGTTATTTCTAGGATAAATGGGAAGAAGGAAAGGGCTCTTAAGATTGTTCTAACTAGCTAAGGTGATATTCCTTATTATTATAATATATTCCTTTCTCATAAATATCATATAGCTGAAAAATTTTACTAAATGATCATATTATGCTATAAATTTCAGCTAAAAATTGAAATTTAACTCAAGAAAAAAAAAAAAGAAAAGAAAGTGACAACTTTCAGTCCATCATCGCAATCGTGATATACTTTTAATACTGGATCAATTCCAGTTAATTCAGAAGTATCGCCATGTAGATTAAATAAGCCCTGTTCATCAGTATATCCTTGAGCCAAGAGATCATCCGGATCAGGCCCTAAAATTGTCCATAAGATTGAGTCCTAAATTCCCATACTTCTGGACAACCAAATGTCTACAGAACTGAGGATGAGCCACTAATTTCCAAAACTATCATTTTTTCAAAGTCAAAAAATCCAAAAAAAAAAAACGAACACTTACCGCTATCTTCTTCCCAAAGTTTTACTCGGACATTCCGTGCAGGTGAATTGCCGCATAGTAACTTACCTTTAACTGAAACAGCTTGCTGTCTTACAGCTAATGAAAATGTTGCAACGCCAAGCAGAAAAAATAGTAAATAAAAATGCATCCTGAAATACTTTATCTTTTTGAACATTCGAAAAACTATGCTAAATAGCCGAATTTTCCGCAGTGAAAGGGATATTGAGTAGCCGAATCATCTTACATTGAAGTTAGTGTTTTAGTAGCCGAATTATCCACAGTGGAAAGGATATTGGGTAGCCGAAATGTCCGTGAATCCTTGTAAATATGATCCCACTGCTAGAAGCTTATTTATATATTATCCAAATATGGTACATATTAGATTATAAGCCAAAGTTATGAAGGAATTCTTAAAGCTTTTGAGTTAGTAAAAGAATTAGTAAAATTAATTGGTAAAAGTTAGACCAATTAATTCACTAATTAATGTAATTCGTCCGATGAATTTAAGACTAAATAGGAAACAGTTTTTTCTTTTTTTTTTTGAACAAAAAAAGTAAAATAAGTGAGGAAAGAAGACAGTAAATAAAATAATATTAAACCCTTTCAGGAACCATAAATAAAAAAAGAAGCCTTAGTACTCTTAGAATTTAACAATTAGGAATATTTTAATTAATAGATTCAATTTAATTACAGTAAGTTACGCATAGGAAGAAAAATTGTATTTTAGACAAATTATCAAACACTAATAATTAATTTTAATTTAAATCTTTCTTAGACGAAATTCTTTCTTTCGTAAAATTTTAAAAATGCAAGAGAGGAAAGAAGATGGAGTTAATTATAAATAAGATTGAAATGCTGTTCTGATCAATGGCAAATTCATGCATTTTAATTTTTTAATTAATTATTGTTTAATTTATAAACTTACTTTGTGATAAAGCATACAGAATTGGATGAGAAATTATTAGGAGAAAATAATATGTCGAATTATTTCAGATTTTATTGGAAAAATTTGATAGATTTTTTTTTTTTTAAATGAAAATAATTCAAAATAAACAACCACTAGCAGTGGAACTTAGCAACAACTTATCAAAATAATGCTAAAGTAAATGAGTGAAAGTTTGTTGATATTCTTTTTGTTGATTCAATTTTTTTTTTTTTTTTGCTGAGGACAAAATGAATTATTAGATAAAGAAGATTTTAAAAACAAAAGTATTTGAAAGAGAAAAATTTTTGAATTTTTATTTTTTGAACAAAAAAAGTAAAATAAGTGAGGAAAGAAGACAGTAAATAAAATAATATTAAACCCTTTCAGGAACCATAAATAAAAAAAGAAGCCTTAGTACTCTTACTATTAATAATTGATTACCCTTACTATTAATAATTGATATTTTTTGACAAAAAACTTTTTGATTACAATTTAGGCAATCATAAAAGAATTTCGTCTTGCAAAGTCACAAAACCTTTCATTTCATTATATTGTTATAATGAAATATTAGATAATAAGTAATAAATTATGCACTTACATTTGCAGATTGCAATTAATTTCTCTTCTAAACTAATTATGTTAAGAGAGAGAGAGAGAGAGAAAAAAAAAAAAGGAAGGAGCATAGTTTGGAAAATGAAAGTTTCTAATTTTTAAAGTAAATACTAAATTAGTTTAAATTACAGAAAAAAAAAAAAGAAGAATCAAATACAGAAGTCTTTCAGACCACTGAATATGAAACGAAACCACGTGAAATTAATATTTATTCTGCTCAAATAATTCATAAATCATTTCAGCTTAATTAAAATCTCCACTTAATTATAACTTTCACAATTAATTAAATTTATCACGAAATTTGTCTATAATTATGATTATGTATTTTCAGCGTAAACTTATAATAGGTCGCGTTCTTCTTTCGGGAATATCGTTTCCAAATTTAGCACACCAACATCAAAAGCTTTCTTGGCTTTAGAACCACCATGAATGTATTGAGATGGAATACGCAGCTTAACTTTTCTTTTGCCAGGCTGAAATTTAAATGTGAACTAATTAAATCAATGGAATTATTCAAAGAATTTAGTTTAATCTTAGAGTGGTTAAAAGTTATTCGCTAAATGAGACAATAATTGAATTTAATTTTTTTGTTTCAAGCTGAAATTAATAAATCAAATCTTTTCATTGCCACATGAAGATAATTATTATCAGCACGATAACGAAAAGAGACTCACTTTGATACCATCATCACAATCATGATAAATCTTGAGTACTGGATCAATGCTTGTCATTTCTCGAGTACTACCTTCTAAATCAAAATTACCATTCCGATCTGTTTCTCCTTCATCCAATACATCATCCGGATCCGGTCCTAAAATTTACTGATTTTTCATTTCAATTAAAATCAATAAAATTCCGAAAAAAAAACGGCCAATTTATTGTATCAAAAAATAAATAAATAAAAATCATTTGCCAAACTATTCCTAAATTTTAGTGCATTGATAATTTATCATCATCAAATCCTATAATAGTGATAATTTTTAAAATTACACCAATATGTTAGGGGTAAATTTAAAGAAATATTTTAACCATCATCTTCATCCCATAGCTTCACTTTAACATCTGCTGCTGGCTTATCACCACATTTCAGTTGACCTTTAGCTCGTACTGCTTGTAGTCGAATCCCGACCCCAACACCAATTACTGTTGCAAACAGTAGCAATACAGCTTTCATCTGTTCATTTAATTAGCATAAATATTAGTTTCAGGAAAAAAAACGAACAACAAAATATCAGCACATTTGAAGAGTTAAAATTAAACGACAAAATAATAAAATCATTCACAAATGAGTATCGTATATGATCGGAAGCAAAATTACAGTAGCAAGTTACAAAAAGAAAGAAGAAAAAGTATTTGAAAGAAAATTTCAGAGTAATTCAGAAAGCATTTTTATATTAATTGCACTGAACTGATGATGCTTTTCTGTCAGAAAACTCTGCAATCACTGTAAAGTTATCAGTATCATTATCACTTGTGATAATATCTCGTAATACTAAATAACAAAAGTGAATAGGAATGAAGAAGATAATTGAGGACTGGGATTACTAACTGATAAGTAATAGTTTAAATTAAAAATTAGATAACTGATAAGTAAGCAATTTAAGTTACTAACTGATAAGTAAAATTTAAAATGATTGGCGATTTTCACTATTANCAATTTAAGTTACTAACTGATAAGTAAAATTTAAAATGATTGGCGATTTTCACTTTCACTTTTTTGATTGGCGATTTTCACTTTCNCGATTTTCACTATTAGCAATGAAACACATATGAATGGGATATAAGTTCAGTTAAATAATATAACATTTCGATTGAAAAAACTTAAATTGAAATGAAAACAAAAAAGTTAGAATCTTTCATTAAGCGGCTGATTACGGTACTCGCCTACAGTATTACCATTTCTGATTTACATTATTTGAGTAAATATTTGCTTAACAGATGACTGAAAATTATACAATCAAGAGAATATAACTGAATTGATAACAAAAATATATTTGTTCATTTTATTCAGCTCATTTCTAAAAATATTAATTATTCATTGTGATTGATTAGATTGAAAAAGCTCAAAAGAGAATGAAATTAAGATGGAAAAGATAACTTGACTGATCATCATTCCATTAGTTCCAACTGTTAGTTCCATCAAAAAGGGGAAAAAAAATTAAAAAGAAGAAATTGGCTTTTTTCAACCTGCTAACTTCTTCATAGACTTTTTATTTTTATTTTTTGCAAACAAAAAAACAAACCATTTGTTATCAGTAGATCTTTGCTGATAAAGCAAATAGTTAATGCTGTCTCAAATTGATCTCAAAGAAATTTTTTCCTTCGTTCTTATCACTCAAAATCAATCATCAAGTTGTATATAATCTAACCTTACAAATAAATACTGACTCTGTTTCTTTTCTTTCTTCTTTTTATCTTTTTAAATCTCTTTTATCCTGTCATTTGAAATAAGAAAAGAGAAGAATAAAGTAATAAAAAAAAAAGGAAAAAGAAAGAAAGAAATGAATTTGGTAAACGATTACAGAAAATGATAGTAAAAATTAAAATCGTAAAAGGAGTAGAAAAAGTATTTGCAAGACAATCAGTGATCAAATAGAAAATAATGAATTGTTTTATTGATGTATTATTTGAAGGTCAAATGGTTATCGAATGATTTGAAATTTCAGAAAAGGATTACAATTACAAATTCGGATAAATTTGATATAATTAAAAAAAAAACAAACGGGAAAATTTAACTGATATACAGTATCATTTCGTTTGCACCAAATTTATATTGTAACTCTTATCATATCACTATAAGATACCAAACAAACGGTGATAAAGTTAATTATCAGTTGATAAATTACAGACTATTCATTAACTCTCTATAGCACTCGAGCAATTATAGTAATTATATTGTGATCTTTTAGAACGATTCTTTTTGTTTCATTAGACAATGAATTTGGGAGCATATTTTTGCAACTTACAAATATGGAAGAATTTTATGTATTCATTTTTAAAATTAGTATGGAATATATCCAAACAATGTTCTGCTTGTCTCAGTTATTCAATTAATTAATTACTATATTACAGGAAACATACCATCATAGTTTGTTTTGAATTATTGAAATTAAAGTTTCGATATTAAATGTGAAAAGTCTCACTAATTTACTCAGTTTACTTCTTGTTAAACTTAATTAAACATCTTGTAAATTTTACATACAATTATTAGAATGATATCACAATAGTGATTAGCTGATTATAGTAATACTGATAGCGAATATGGGAAAGATAGCTGCAAAGGGGTTGATAGGAGTAAAAGAGAGAGAGAGAGAAAGAAAGAGAGGGAGGGAGGGAGAGAGGAATAGTTGCATAAAGTTGGCAAAAAGTTGGATTATTCTTGTCCTGCTAAATTAATTTAAATAGCTATGCTATCTTCAAGTAATTTTACTTGTCAAACTTAATCTTCCCTGAATATACTTAACTGCCTTTAGCAACTTCCTCCGTGAATTGTCGTTTCACGTGAATTTTTTTCACGTGGCATAACGTGTAAATTGTTAGAACAATAAAAAAAAATGAGCTAATTTCCATTGTTTTTTGTTACCTATATACATGTATCTTCGCATAAAACTACCATAATTATCATTTAGTTTATATTAGTCATGGGATATTTATACAAATATTGACAGTTCACGTAAGTTACGTGTGTCATAACGGTAAAAAGGATTATTTAACAAACAGTCTCATCCAACAAATTTCGCTACTTTTTCTATGAATGACAAAAATTAATTAGATTAATATTGTATTAAGAATAGCTTGAAAAAAAAAAAAAGAAAAAAAAATAGTTTCTATTCAAATTCTTCAGGAACTAATTACATAATTGCTATGTAGGATTAATTAATATCTATCTCATTGTAAAAGTATGATAACTAATTCATCAAGCTAACCAATCACGAAATAGTCACCGAATTGATAATTTCAAGATGAAAGAGAATTTTTCAACATGTAAATTTCAAAAGTTTCAATGGTTTGACGACAGTTAAATAACATTTACTGTCATTTTTCATCTTTTTTTTTTTTTATCGAATATTTAAATTAGCAATAATTTTTATCTTTTCTTTGCTTTCCTTTTAAAGCATTTTCATTTTCTGATGACAATGACAATGAATGAAAGATTGAAAATTTTTTAAAATTTATCCAATTCCAAAATTGAAAATTCTCAATTAATTAACATCTAATTAATAGTCGGCATCGATGAACGGTTCATCACGAGCAAAATAATCCTTCCAGTCCATCGGACTACAGCCTAATTCTTCAGCTTTTTGCTTACAACGTGGTGGTAGCATCATTTCATCTTGCATTTGAATGGCTCGACGTCTTTCCCAACGATATGTCATCTGACGGAACAATTTTTGAATTCAATAATTTAAAATGAAATTTAAACGAGTCACTGAATAATAGAGTAAAATAATTAATCAGGAGCTAATTTGTTGTTTCATATCTTGTAATGAAGCATTAAAAGTAGTAGCAACGCCAAACAAGTTCACGTACATTGAGAAGTAAGTGACGTATGACGTAATAAGTAAGAACAGAAGTTATATTTCTGGATGAAACAGTCCTTACATAATCAAGTATAACTGTTGACACGACCAGTAGGAAGCCAAATATGTATAGTAAGATGCTGCTAATTATGGCAATAAGCTGTAAAGTAAAAGTTAGCAAGTTATGAAGAAAATTTTAAGACTAAACTAAACGAAAGAGACTTAATTACATTGGGAAATGATCACTTTGGACTAATTAATCAACTCGGAAATGATCGACTTGAACTAATTAATCAGTTCAGGAATGGTCAGTTCAGATAATTAATCAGTCCGACAATATCGTAGTGAGCAGCTATGATTACAATTATTTTAAATTATAATTACAAATTAAATTAAAGCATATCTTAAATGAAAGCATTTACACTTTTCAAGCAACATTTGAAAATGATCGCAACTATAAATGTAATTAGTAATATTACATTTTTGCATTTTCTTAATTAAAATATGATTTTCTATGACAAAAATTCGTCAATAATTTAATTAATGGATAAGTAAAATGAAATAATTTAAACAATCATACTTCATTATTTATTTATATCAAATATGCCATCAAATTAACACTATAGCTTATCACAAATGAAACATACTGCATTCACTTCAATCAATTTTAGCAATATCTAATAATCACAAAAATTCCATCATTAATTTCAACAAATTTACCAAAAATTCTTCCGTAAAAAAAAAAAATTTATTTGTTACTAAAGTTAGTGTTTCGAATGTTTTCATTAAACAAATGAGATCAACCATCCATTGCAAAGAGAGAAAAAAAAAAGTACTTTGCTTGGTTATCTATCATTTCCAATATGATTTAAGCAAAAGCTAAATCTAATTCTTCACATTATCTGAGTTCTACAGCTTAACGAGCAATTAGATGTATTAGCGCTCTTAAATTTATCCAAAAGTTGAAAAAAAATAAAAGAAAAAATTCAAAATTTTTATCCATCCTAAACTTATTTCTATTGATTGATTGATTTTTTTTTTTAAATCGTAATTTACAGCATAAGAATGAGGTTTGCTTTGATTCATTATAATAATTTATAGTATAAAAATGTGCCACTATCAAACTTTCCTTGTTTTTTTTTTCTGTTTTTTGTTTTTGTTTTTTGTTTTTTTCTTAATTTTTCAAAATGTTTCTTTCAAAGGATGAAAAAGAAAGGACGAAAAGATGTGAAATGAAAAAATACTTCGAATTTGTTCAAAGTAAATGACTGATGCAAACGTTCGTATGCAACCATCTTCCAACTGTCAACACTATAAAAGTAACGAGAGAAATTAAACATAATCTTTTCTTTTTCAAAATTTTTTTTTCATAATATTGAACTTATGAGAAAAGATGAGTAGCAGGGAGAGAGAAACGAAGAGAGAGAGAGAGAGAGAGGACAAGGGAAAAGAGAAACGAAGATAGATTTTCATCGATGTTGCTGACATAAATATCGTTTACAAAATAATTTTTTGGGGTAAAAGTCTACTGCATAGGCTTTGTAAGAGTTATTAAATTTGTGATATATTTCATTTGTTATTTGAAAATTTAAAAACGATGAATCATCATTTACTAGTGTCTAGTTGAAATAACGCTTTATTTTTTTTTCGTAAAATTCTACTAAAATTNATAACGCTTTATTTTTTTTTCGTAAAATTCTACTTTTGTGCTATGAAAAAAGTAAAATTATTGACTGTATTAGAGTTGTAAATCTCTTTACAAGTTATATTATTTTTTAATTATAAGTTTAATTAGTTGTATTATAAAGCTAATGATAATTATAAAATACACTCGGCAGAAGAGATCAGCGATTCATAAATTTTTCACTTTTGATTTCCTAGAATTCGTTTTAGTCATCCTCGATGATCACCTCATTTACTTAATTACTTAATTCAATAGATTTTTACATTTATGTCTCCTTAAGTCATTCTCGATAAACTTCTTAAGTCATTCTCGATAAACTTCCTAATGTTAATTCCTTTCCTCTAATTACATCAAAAAAGAAAAAAAGTACTTAATAAATAATAATACGCCATCATCATCATCTGTAATACAAATGTGCAAATAATAAAAGAATAAATTTAAAATAAACAAATTAACAAATTACAATTGCTGCATTTGAATTTCTCTGCCTTCAACTTCATTTATATTGAAAAATATTCGCATTTAAAATTGTTTTAATTGAAGTAACTGAATGACTCATTAATATTATTGAACTTTCCATGATGCATACTTTCGAGTTGGTAAATAAAATTTATTGGTGTATTAAATGTTTGCCTAAAGTACTAATTAAAATTCCATAACCTGTTCTGTTAATTTCACTTCTCTTCCTCGAGAGCATTTAATTGCTTCTCCTCTTCCTCCTCTCTTTTTTCTTTTTTTTCTGTTCTCTTTCGACAAAAAAGAAAAAGAAGAGAGAGAGAGAGAGAAAAAAAAAAAAAAAAAACGGAAAACTTTCTTTTCAGTTCGCTATTTTATTTATTGCTCAATTCAGTCTTGCAATAATTTGAAAATAAATAGAACGCTCAAATTTTCATCTTTTTTTTTTCCTTCGTTATTTACGGGAAATAAAAATAAAATCTTTAAAATTAATTCTTCAGTAATGCTCTTTTCGTTTAGTAATTATTTCAGAATAATTTAAAATTTAAATAATTAGAAATTTACTTTCAATATCTTTATCAAATTTATTCTTGTGAAATATTCGGGAAAAATAATAAGCATCGTTTTTTCTTATATAACTAGTAAAATTTTTAATTATTTACTTTTTCTAAGACCAAATGAAAAAAAAAAAAAACATTATAAAGGAAGAGATATGAACAGTTGCAAGATGAAAATTTATTTCAGTGTTCTCTATTAAATGATATAATTACTTAATTATATGGCTGGGAAGAATTAATTAATTACATCTCTAAAAGTAAGGATTAGTTTATATTTCACATTACTTTTATCATCGATGCCTTTTACTAATGTAAAAATTTCTTCCTATTGTACCAGAAATATTTAACAGAAATTATTTAATTACAAATGGTAAATTAATTACAGAAAACAATTAGAGACAGGGAAGAAAATTGCAGGTGGAAAGTATTGCAGAAATTTAATTGATAGGAAAATTGCTATATTATACATTGTTATTTCGGGATTTTATTCAATGATACAAAAAGTAATGAATGATTTTAAATTTTCCCTTTTTTTTCTTTTAAAAAAATTAAACAATCATTTTCATTGATTAGTATATTTTAAATTCGTTTTTTTTTTTTTCCATTTTGTTTCTTGTTTTGATTCTCTTACAAAGTACAGTACAGTGCTTTCATTTCTAAAATTTCGTTAAAATTAATTAATCAACCGGAAAAAAAAAGGAGAGAATTTTGCCTTTTAATTAAGGAATGAACAAAATATTTTAACATATTTATAAACCACCATCTTTTTTTTTTTTTTTTCTTTTCAAAACTTCCTATAAAGCAGCCCTTTCAGTAGCGAAACAAAATTATTTTTTCATACAGTCAATTTATTCATACATTTCGTACCGTTCCTACAAAGCATGTAGTACTTCCAACATTCTATTTCAGTCATTTTTACGTTTTCACTTCCTTAGATGAGACTGTCTGAGAGAATAATTTTGAATTATTTCCTAAAATGTAAAAGAGCACTCGAACAGAAATTGTCACATTTTGATGAATGCTTGAAAAATACTGTTGCTCATTTATTTCGTAAAATCACTTTCTAGTTATTTTATTAACAGTGTTGGAAAAAGGAATGGAAATGCAAAGCTAATTTATTTACAAAGTTTTTTCCTTTTTTTTTTTTTTGTGTATTTCGAAAGAAAAGAGAGATGAAAATTGAAATTTCCAGACAAAAACATTTAATTACTTTTCTGTCCAACAGAAAGCATTGGGATTTATGTGAGAAAATTCATTTTGAAATGTGTCAGTTGTTAATTCTTTTCTTTTTTTTTTTTAAATTAATCATAAAATTCATTTCTGAAATGATGGTACCAGAAAGTCCTCAGTAGTAGAATACTTTTAAATGAGCAAGCAGTTCAATTCAGTTGGAGGATAGTTTTGCAGAAAGAATGTATGTGAACTTTGCCTAGCATTTACATTTCTCATTGTCAATTAATGCTATTTTATGCATTTGAGAAAATTTATTTCAAATAATTTTCAAACATTATGTATAGGAAAATCTAATAAGTCATACTTGTAACATGTAACATTTGTCTCTATGACATTAGGAAACTGATAATTTGATAACGTTAACGCTTAGGGATGTTTCTTGCAAAACTATTTTCGAAAGATCGAGAATGACTGATTGCTTTTTTTTTTTTGTCATCTGATTTATTCAAATCGTTAATTTTTCTGATTAAAATACAAAAATCAATTTTAGAAAAAAATTAATTTGTGTGAAAAAATAAAAAATAAATGGATCGACGTTTGTTAACATCAACATTTTCACCACGTCTTAGTCGATTTTTCGATGAATTCCGCGATCTTGACCTAGAACGACCTTTCTTCCATCGACCTTACTGGGTGGATTATCATTTCGAGAATGCTCATAAACTGGGTTCGGGCGTTGGCGAGGTTATTTTTTATATCAACAATGCGCTTTTGTGAATTTTAAATTCAGTACTCAGTTAGACCAATTTTTTTTTTTTTGAAATAATTACCTAGGTAATCAGAGTTCTTTTAGGTAATCAAAATACTAAATCACAGTTATCTTAAACAATTACAGCATTTACTGCATTATTTTTTAAGACTTAGATTTTCAAACGAAATCTCATCTAACTTCATTCTTCGGACAGTTATTGGAGAAAAAAAACAAAAACAAAAAAAGGATCCATTTAGCGCTTTTGTCATGTCCCGATATTCCAGTTCAGATTGAGTTCGAAATTTCAGATAACTGATAACGATGAGCATTTCTCAGTAACCATCGATGTGTCACAGTTTGCACCCGAAGATTTGAAAGTTTCCGTAACCGATGGAATGGTTATTGTCGAAGGTAAACATCCGATGATCAAGGATCAGTTTGGTGAGGTTAGTGATATTAGGAGCTGTCAGCAGAATATATCTTAGTTCTTCCAGTTACTGTTCAAATTATGCTAATTTAAAGTTCAATTTTAAATTCTTTTTTTAAACAATCTTCTAATTAATAAGATTGTTTAAAATAAAGTCAACAAAATGCAGGTGAAAAAGTTACGGTCTCATCTCCAAACTAGTCATAAAAAAAGGTTCTAATGGAGGACACAGTTCAGCCCACAATTTCGTTTACAAATAAAACTGAAATTTAAGTGTTTTTTTTTTTTTTGCGAATAACTTTTTTTTTTTAATTATGTGTTTTGAGATAGATACAAGAATGAATAACACATACAAAATGTTTCCATTTTTAAAATTCTATAAATTTATCTAAAAGTGATTTTCAAACGTCCGTTGAAAAAGTTACGCTCTATTTTTTCCGCCAAGATTTTAATTCATTTTTTTACAATTGAATTTTTCAGATTGAGCGTCAATTTACTCGTCGGCTTATGCTACCAAAAGATACAAAACCTGAACTGGTAACTAGTGAATTAACGAAAGATGGTAAATTAACAATACAGACACCGAAGAAGGAGAAGGACCAGGCACAGACAAGGACAATACCAATTTTACGAAAAGACTGATGGGAATTTTAAAGGACTGGAAAGATGAAAATGAACGCAGGCTATATCTTCTCAATATCGAATATATTTGTATGCAGCAAATTTCTTGCTTGTATTTTCGGCATATATAATATCTGAAATTAAGGAATTGAATATTTTTAGTGGAATAAGAGCGAAAAATGTTGGATGAAACGGCTTGAGTACGACGAGTATTCTAGTTTCAATTTAATTTCATCGTTTTTTTTTTTTCATGCATATTTCCAAATTAATGGAAATTTGTATTGCTTATTTAAAAGAAGGAAGTGAAGTGTGACCATGAAATGTATTCATAACAAGGAATGATTTTGATAAGAGTTTCTTCACCTTTACCACGTAGTTCGAAATATCTCTCAATCTTATCAATCTCTTTATTTAACCCACTTTTAGTTAATTAGCTTAATGAATCATAAACTTACTTCTGCAGTTTTTAATTATTTAATTGAAATAAAATTTTCTTAAAGGGAGATAACAGGTTAACTATATTTCTGAAATGCATCTTACTCTTCATATTCTGGTCAGAAATAAACACAAAATAACAAACGAATCAGTGAAGAAAAGTACAAAAAATATGATATGACACTTACTCTATCGATTAAGTTGTGATTAAGAAGAGGCATCGATAAAACATTTTCTGAACAAAGTTCGGCATTAAATCTATTTGTACGCAGTGATTACCTTTTCCTCCATCTCTCTTGACCATTATCATTCAATAAAAATTCTAATTCATCAATTTCGCGATCAACAAGTATTTCTCAAAAGCAATAAGAGGTAGTCAAACGAGCAAATTTGTCCACTGTCCTTCTATTAATTTATTGCCACTTATTTAAAGCATAGGGAATTATTTATTATAGCAGAACAGTGTTGGTATAAGTGACTTTTGCATTTCATTGCCTATATAAGAAAGAAATTCTGCGAACATCAAACTAACAAAAGAAGTGGAGAGCACATCAGTAGTGAAAAGCAGAATACAAAACAAAATTGAAGTTCAAGAGGAAGGGGGGGGGGGAAGAAATGAAATTAAAAATTAAATTCCGATCTTATGAAAGATTTGTCATATGCAGACAATTCTTCAACAATGAATATTTCAAAGCATTTAAGTTTAGAAAGACAAGGGACTTTCAAGCAGAAACAAACTCGAATTAAACATACTCACTGCCTAAAAAAAAAAAAAAAAAAAAAGAAAAAACCTCACCTACACCGAGATCATAACTGAGATTATCTATTTAAACCACTTTAAATTACCATGCAAAAGTGTGAATACAATCTTTGAATGGAACAGAACTAAGATACAGAATTAGTAGACATCGAACAAAATGCCACACACTCCAATCTTACCATTTTACCATTTCTTAGCATCATCAATGGATTCATAATGCGAATAACCCGAAAATCAAGATTTTCGTTCTTGCTCTCATCAAATGAAACCTGTAAATCAGTTGGTTATTTTTAACTTTCATTAGAAATCGATTTCCTCCCTTACCAGCTGCAAAAACAAAAAAGAAAAAGAAATTCTAGATCAAGCCGAAATGCTCAGTATCAAGTATAACTGAATTTCTGACAAATCCTGAAAGAACTTAGAACATCAACTTCTGCCATTCATTGCGTAGTATTTAAAAGGTTACCTTGACATCAATGATATGTGGTTCAGGAACAGACACTGAATCACCAATAACCAGGCCAAATTTGCTTGATGAATTATAAACAGTAAAAGCATAACACGTGCCTTCTTTATCACAACCAATAAACGTGCTAAATATGAACCGAAATTCTTTCACTAATCTAACTGCTTTCTTCACTTCATAAAAGTAGCATTAAAATAAAGTGCATCCCGAACAAACCCAACCAGTCAACGCTTCGGACCTTGCATTTTTGGTAAAAAGGGCATATGCTAGTTTTCCAAAAAAAAAAGCATTTTTAATTTCTCAGAAAATTTAGAGCAAGAAAAAGTTCAAAAAAAGACACTTACTAGGGGATAACTTCTGGATTAGGGATAACTGCAATAACTTTCCCACAAATTACAACATCACTGTTAACTCCTTCTTTTAATTCTCGAAATGAAACTGCTTTTAGCATTTCTAAATTACCACTCTTCTTTTTGAATGGTTTTTCGCGATAAATTCCAAAATCAGCATCACATAATGAAGCCTTAAAGTGCTGCATTTTTTTAGCACTCAGCTTACCTAAAATTGAAAAGTTTCGTAATTCATGGAAAAGTGGCTGAGAAATAAGAGAAACTGGAATTGTGTATAAGCGTATGTTTGTATTTCACTGAAAACAAGAATTATTCAAAACTAAAGACTTCACAAATTCTCATAAAACAGATGAATCCAACAGCTAGATTGTCATACTTCGAAGTTTTCATTGAAAATGTCTAACTGATTCGATCAAAATTTTCATGCGATCACCTTTCCTTCGCACATGATTGTCAATCTGTTTCAAAAATGATATCAGCGTTTCCAGTCGACCTCTTGCTTCCAAAAATCCCGGATCATAAACAGTAGCAATTTTCAAATGTTTCAAACATTCTTCGTAATTTTGATTAAATTTCAGAGCAGTTGAATAGTTAAGATGCAAATCCGGACTGTAATGTACATCTCCAAATTGTAACGCTTTTTCATATGCTTGCCGAGCTTTGTCCTACAAATAAAGTGGACTTTAGCGACTAAAATATTTATACATAAAATCAGATATGGCTTTCAACTAAAATATGAATGAACTATCAGATGATGTCAAATTTTAAATGGAACTTAATAGTAACATTTCAATTTACAGCTGGATGTATGAAACAATACAACAAATAGACGATCTCCATTATAGCTAATGATGCCCTATTGCTTTCGAAAGAACTAATAAAAATTTGTTAATTGTGATAGAAAAATTAACGAAAATGAGTAAATGAAGAATAGTAGTAGAAATTTCTCTCCAAAAAAAAAAAAAAAAAAAAAAAAAAAACTTTCTATCATTTCAAAAACACAGATGACTTCCTATCACAGGAAAAAAAAAATTTTTTTTTTTGAAATATGGAACAAACCATAAGCTTCAGATCTGTTTGCTGCTTAAAGAAGAACTGTGTCAAATACGAATTCCCCAATGCATGCCATGCATCCTCATCTTCAGGATCAAGCTCAACTGCTTCCGCACATAATTGAGCAGCCTCGTCTTGCAAAATTTGTCTAGTTTTTGTAACCGTTGTACGCATAGCACTTTGCCGGAGAGCTATTGCGAGTGAAGAAAGACATTTCGCAGTGCGTTTCAGAGATAGCGACTTCTAAAAATGAATCGAAACTATAAAAATAATGTAATGTTAAAACAGAGCATTGATTTTTAAAAGACGATGTTAAAGAAAGCAACCAAATATCATTAATTTTATCACAAAATAGGCATTACGTATCATATCAGCATTTGATCACAAACATGCTCACCCGAAAACAATCGACAGCTGTCGTGAAGTCTCCTCTCTTCCAAACACATTCACCAAGTTCATGCCACGCATCATTCGATAATGGTTCTAACTTTACGGCACGTAATAAATGTCTTTCACAATTAGCATCATATTCCATACAAATATTTAAAATTCGACCACACATATAATTATATCTAGCTGATGTCGAAGAATGGCCGTTCATATCCAACGGAATATCCTTAAAAAAAAAAAAAAAAAAAGATAAACAATTCTTAAGTCAGCATCAATGATAAAAGCAGCATTATCACTGCTTTTGTACGAACTATAGTACATTAATAATACTATGTTTTTCGTTTTAGGACTTCCTTCTGAAAGAGATCTTTGGTGTCTATTTCTAATAAAGTCATTGGATTAATTGAATTGTAGAAATAATAAAAGCTATTCAAGCAATCAAATCTGTTGAGACAAATAATGCATTAGGACCATAAATTGGTGGAAAAATTGAAAAACATTTATTGATAAAAAATTAAAAAGCTAAAAAAAAATTTCCATTAAATAGGAAGCATAAATACGATTAAATTAATACTGAATTGCTCACGGAAATTAATTCTAAAAATGAAGTAACAGAAAACAATTATACTCGAAATAAGAAATTTATCAAAACAATCTAGCTGAGCTAATTACATTTTTGAAGTGATAAAAACCTACTGAACAATAAATAAGTTATCATGAAGAAGAAAAAAAAAAAAAAACTATCCATAACATTAAGCAAATTAAAGTACTTGGAAAAATAGGCCAAATTGAAATCTTACTTGAATCATTGGCAAAACTTTTTCACGCACAGCTCGACTTTTCTCCATGGATGTATTCAGTGGAAATTGCTGATAATACCTATCACGAAAACATTCAGCTTCTTTGATTTTCTCCTCCAGTGCTTCCATTTTTTTTTTTTTTTCTTGTTCACCGGAAAAATATCACTTTAGCACTTATAGCACCTTAGATAATAGCAATTTAACAGATAACAGATAATAACGGATAACAGCCCTTGATAACTATGATCATTATCACTGACTATTATCACTTACTAATCGTATCGCTTGTACCGATATCATAACCGATTCTGTGAAATTACAACGAAGGAAAATGTTAAAAATAACAATTAGAGATTGAGGATAATATTTGAAATGTAGTTATTAGAGAATGAAAATAATAAGAGACCGAAGTATAATGTCAATTCAGCAAAACAAATTCCTCTCATTTTATGGCTATAATTTCAAAAACAAAAATTGTTAATATCATTAGAAAAAAGTAAAAGAAATAATATGTGATATGAGGAGACGATAGCGAATGCAGGATGCAAAAAGTGTTCCAACTCGAGATGCAGAAGCTAGGAAATATTATTAGTGCTAGCGCAGTAGATAGAAAAGAGGAAGAAGTAGCACTAGTAATTGAAAGGGAACGATGGATTGATAAGATTAGCGAAATAGTGTGGAGTCAGTGAACGAGAAAATGGAAAGAGAGTGTGTGTTGGGTTGTGATGACTAGATTGGGCAAAATTACACACTGTTAAGTTCACTTTAACACTGATAAGTGTAAGTTTTTGGGGGAAGGAAGGGGAAAAAAAAAAAGAAGTAAAAAGAGGAACCTAACAGACTGTAGACATATTGTCTTGACTGCTTGGGACAAGAAAATTGCACAGTCTTGACGAGTTCATTTGTTCTAGGCTGATTGAGATTATTCAGTTTACTTCCTGACAGTTTTCTTTTGCAATTTTTCCTTCATTTCGAAATAGTTCTCATCGAATTTGCGTCTTTTTGCGCCATAATTGATTGTAAAAGAAAGTAATTATCGTCATGTTATCAGAATTAAATATTATATTCTATGTAATAATTCGTCATACGTTATTTCCATTCCGGATTTCAGGTTTACATCCGTATAAGAGAACTTTTGATGTCAAATTTTCATGGTATGATATTTAAAGAAGTTTTAGTTTTGTAAACTGTACACTTCAGGTTTTTCTTTTTTTTTTTTTTAAAGCTTTTTGAAAAATAATTATTTTAGAACTATTTGTTATCAGTGATAATAAGAGTTTCACTGTAAAGTGCGTTCCAAGAATATCTCCTTTTTTCCAGCTATTAACTATTGTCATACCTGAAATATAAACGTGAAATTTAATTAGAATAATCATTTGTTATTATTGCTGCCTGATGAGGAGAATATATGACAGGAAAATATTTGATTCCCCTTTCACAATAACCATAACCATTGTTAAATTATGAAATCCATTAGAATCATTCGTTTTCTGATAAATTTTTATTGAATACTGAATGAAAAATCTTTCAAAAGCGACGCGATTTATCTTTTCATATTTCCAATTCTGTTGCATTATATAACAGTTTTTTTTTTTTTTAACCTGTTTTTTCTTCAGTTCTTGAACTTCTCAGTTGTCATCACTTTCCCAGAAATAATTTTTCGTTGGTATTTTTTTTTTTCGGCTGAACAATATAAATAAGAATGGGGATATGATTTCACACATTCTTTTAAACTTTATCGACCATAATTTCAGACAAAAAACTTGGAAATGACAGAAACGGTTATACATCAGAACCCAGCAGCAGTTGCTTCGCCTGTACATACTCCATGGGAAGTTGATACTAGATCGGTAGTTACCGAAACTTTATCTACATCTCTGGTAAGTTATTTCAATCTTTTCATTAACTAGGGCATGTGTAAGAGAATGTTTATCAGTGAGAACTTAGTATCTCAAATATGCTCTAATCTAATTATTGAGACTATTTTCTCAGGTAAAGCAAATTACTTTTTGATGTACTTTCCGAATATTTTGTTTGGAAAGTTTGATTTCAGCTTATAATGCTATAAAAATCGTTGTTATTGCTTCAGGAAAGGAAACGTACATCAAATGGTGGCTTTTCTGGTAATGTATCAGTTAGTTTGTTTCAAAATGAGCAGCGACGAATGTTGTTCAGTCAAAGCGTTTCTTCCTCTACCACTTATGCTGATAAGACAAATCCTTTCGAAACTAGGTCTTATCTTTTTCCTTCGTTTTTGTATTTTGATATGTTTGAATCATTAAAGAAGCATTTATATTTCAAATTTGACTACATCTTTTTAGCGACAATGGAAAAGAAGAATTTGCTAGTTCTTCTGATGATTATTTGTCAGATAAAGCTGAAGTGATGTTCAGTGGTGACAGTGCTCCGACGCAGGTAAAGATTATGACACATTTTTGAAATCATTTTTCAGGATACTAAAGAAAAAACTAGTGCAAAGATATAAAACCTATATTGCTAGGTCTGTGCAATGATGACAGGAAAACTTTCCTAACTTTTCGATTGCTAATTTGATTTTTAAGAGTGTAAATCATTTATTTTAGGGTACATCTCCTGGTATTAGATGGAAGGCTTTGAATAATTCAGATGAAGAAACAAGCGATGGTTCTGACGAAGTTGATGGAAATACAGATGATGAGGGTAGTAACGATAAAGCTGGTGGTAATTTCCACAACTTTTAAATTTACAAAGTCGACAGGGTAGAAACAACAATGAGATCATTGTTTTTAAACTAACAGTTTTGTTACTGATTCAATATATATGAGCTGTACTGTTTGAAAACAATAGTTTTGAAAAATGAAAAATAAGCTACACTTCTTGAAGTTAAAGTTTTTAATTTCGTGCTGTGTAGTTAAGTCAATGTATTCATATCTTACCAAATGTTGAGGATTCTTTAAGTTGTTCGTAAAACTGACTTCTCATTTTTTTCAGGAATGTCTGATATGGAAACGAAGAATCTTCTGGAAGATGCAGTTGATGATGAGGAAGAGTCTGATTTGGAAGACAGCAAAACACTAATTAGTGACATAGGCCGTGCATCGAAAATGCTACAGGTGTTGATTTTTCTTGAATTTAAAAAAGAAAGAAAAGAGAGACTATTGTTTCCTATTATTTGCGCTTTGGTTGTTTGTTAATAACTCGTTTGTATGCAGATTTGCAAAAATTGAGACTTTAAATTATGAGGTTTCGATTCAAATGCATGATTTATTGTAGAATTTTTCAGCTGACGAAATAGTTGACTTGAAATAAAGCGCAATAGGAAAAAAAAAAGAGAAAGTAAAAAGTCTGTCTAAAATTTCTATTTTATCTAAATATATTGCTTGATATTTCTTACTAGGAGTGTAAACCTTTCTCATTCCAAGGTTTGGTTAAGATCCAACTGGATGTGAAACTAGATAAAGGTTAGGAAGGAATTTAAACATGGATTTTTTTTAGGAAAAAACTTCCTCAGAATCATTAACGGATTCATTGTATGGAATGTCTGACGAGCAGAAGACTTATTACATGAAGTGCTTCAACCATCTAATGAAAAAAACTACTGTAACTGTTTTAATCAAATATCTTCTAAATTTAATGTTATATTTAGAGTTCCAGAATATTTTTTTAATTTTTTTTAGTTACTTAGGATGCGAAAGCTTCATTTTTATTTATTTTTCATTCTTTTTAACTGAGTTTTTTTTGTATCATTTTCCTTCAGGGCCATATCGACATAAACGATGCTGTCTGTGGTGCAAATGAGCACGTTGTTGAATTTTTCAAAAGAAGTGGTTTAGATCGTGAGAAACTATCAAAAATTTGGAGCTTAAGCGATGTGAACGAAGATGGATATTTGGATTTGAACGAATTTTCAGCTGCTATGCATCTAATTGTTTTGCATATCAAAGTATAGTATTTTAGACAGTATGACTCCTGAAGTTTAGCTAGTGTGATTGATGTGCTTTTTTTATTGTCATTTTTTCCAGATTTTCCTGAGGATTGTTTTTATCTGAGCCTAGATGAATGAAATTTGCGGAAGTATTTAGAAAGGAATCCATTCTTACTTAAAAATCTTTTGCAAACTTAAATATGCTGAAAATATGAGGAATATTTCTGTTTTTAGGGTCACATTCCAATTCCAGATGTTATTCCACTTGAAATCTGTCCGCCAGTCATGCCACGACGAGATGTCTTTCATACAACTGCTAGTTCGCAATTTTAATTTTTATGCTTCACTTGATCGAAACTTTTTCTTATGTTTATTTCCTTCTCACAAATTCTTTTTATTTTACTTTTTATTTCCATATTTTATGCTAGATAGTGGCTGTAACGGACAAGGTTCAAAAGGACGAGCAGCTAATGTAATGCAGGACTGGAAACAGTTCGATTACGATGAAGCTGTAGCAGGGGCAGTAACTGGACATTGTCCACAACAGTACCATTCCTTCAGTGATGAGCACCTTCATGTTCAACCAGCAAATCAAGTTCATCCTTTGTTTAAATTGTTTCAAGATTTCTCCAAAAATTTTGTTGCATGAGTAGTTCAGGTATTACATTTTAGTTCCTTCTATCCATAAGTGGTATGAATGTAATGGTCAAAATTTCTTCATTATCTAAAAGAATCTAGGCGTTTTATCATTGACTTTTTCCCACGTCTTCAGTTAAGAGATATTTTATGAACTTTATTTTTTCACTGCCTAACCATAGTTCAGTATGAATTTTTGCAGGATTATCCGGAAAGATTGAGTACCTTCTCTGATGTGCCACCACTGCTTGTCGACGTGCGCCCAACAGCGTTAAGGGCCACACAGCGTATGCTTTAACATCTTACTGCTGTAGTTTTTAGTAATTTATTGCATGAAAATATGAAACCTTGTCGCTTACTGACCCAAATTGATAATTTAAAACAAATTTCAGCTCTAATTTGTGCGAATGCGACCAAACCTGAGTGTCCTTTAAACTTACCGTTGAATGATGCTGCGAATTTTGCACTGAGTCCACAAGCACCGAAAGGCCCCCCACCAAAACCACCTCCAAGGCCGGCAAGCAAAGGACATGGACGCAGTGCCAGCCTCGACTTGAACAATTTTTCAAGTTTTGCTGTAGCAGCACCTGGGTATGTTTTGCATAATTTTCAGATTCTGGAGATAATTCCAAAGTCCTTGTAGAGATCACTTATTATCTTTTTTTTTTAGATTAAAAGTCAGTCTGGGAGCGGAAATGTTGCAACGTGGCGCTACTTTGCCTGCTCAAGGATCACTGCGTTATCATCCTTGCAACTCAATGCCGTCTGATACCGCACGCTTTTCGACGGCAGCAGAATGGCAGGGTAAGCCATATTGAAAAACAAATTTTGCAAATCTGTCATCATATTCATAATAGTTATTTGATTTCTACTGCAATAAACTCTTCAGTTTTCTTCCCTTTTTTCCAATTCGTTTATTTGTTTATTTAACGCAGTAAATCATAAGGCTTCATTTTTGCTCAAAAAGTATTGTTAGCATTATGTAAGGAACGGCTTTTCTCCTTACCGTACTCATATTTAAGCCAGCTTTTTAATTATACTACAATATATATGGCAAAGAAAGAGTTAATAGGAATATTTCAGATCTCCTGAAAACTTTTTATAGATGCCAGCTGTTCACCGCGGCATCCTCCTGCTCCACCGTTACCACCACGGGCAACGTTTGTTGATGTTTGTGTGCAAACCGAAAATAATGCATTATTACGAAGCTTTAATGAAGGGCGTGAACTGATTGAACTTGACATCGATATGGGTGAGTCGTTAATTTTCCTTATGATCGTTAGCAGTGTGACTGATCTTTTATTTTGGTTTTCCGAACCTAGACAGTAACGAGAATCTCTTAGAATAGGAATTTTTATGGTAGACGCAAGTGTGAAGAAGCGATAAACTAATAACAAAAGTAATAAACTAGAATATAAAAGAAATTCAAGAGAATGGGGCTCTGACTTTTTAAGAAAAACGTATCGAAGAGCTATTGGCAGAAGAGAGCAATGCAAATACAGGTGGTGGTAGTGTTACTAGCGTCGGGTCAACTTCATGTACTGCGACATCAACCGGACAAGTGAATTGGCAAGTTCGGTGTGGCCATTTGCGTTTACTAAATAGTCACTTGGAAGCAGAGCGGGCTAAATTAGCACAGATTAGATTGCAGCTTGAACTGAGGCTCCAGGAGGCAACTGGCAATTATCCATCGATGAAACCAACTTCACTTTAAGATTTCTTCGGATATCTCATCCATTTTCCTCCATCTTTTGATTCGATTTGTTTCCGAATCTCTCCTTTCCTCATTACTATTGTTCTTAACTGTTTCCTTAATTAATAGTGAAAGTATAACTGCTCTCTCCTCCTCTCTTATTGTCCCTTCAAGTATTAGTTGTCCCTGAATCTTATATAATATTTGGGAAAAGTGAGCTGTTCTTTTTTCATTGGAGAGCCTACGACAAATACTCCATAGTAGTAAAATCTTTAAGGTACAGTGAAAACTGTGGAGGCGTTCCTTTTTTCTTCAATAAAACCCTTAAGAGTGGAAATAAAATTAAATGTTTTCAGACAGATTGGTCTAAAAATTGAAAGACATTACTGGGCGACTTTAAAAAAAAAAAAAAAGAGCTAGTTTAAAAACGGCTATGCTACTGCTAAAATAGCAATATTCATATTGTTAAAAGAAGTAATAACCGTTCATCAAAAATAAAGAGAAGTTTTTGTTGTGGAATTCTTTCTGCTTCTTCTAAGTTATAATCTGTGTATTAAATCCTGGTATTAATTCCTTTGGTATTTACATATCAAATGCTCATTGTGCAATAACTTGTCTTTGTATCCAACAAAAATTTCTTGGTTAAAAATTGTATTATAACGTATTATAACGAAAATTTTTAATCGACCCAATTTTGAATAGTATTTTTTACATTTAATTGATGGGCATCACTATTTTAATTGATATCTTTAATTTTAAATTAAATTATTGGGAGACCTTGATATGTATGAAAAGAAGCCAATCCTTCACTGTCTTTGGGTGCTACTTGTAATTTTTCTTTTCCCCTTTAATATTTCTCCACTTTCTATTTTGCAGAATACTTGAGCTGTTTTTATAAATAGCAACAACATTAAAGAATTAGTCCAGGAAAATTAAGAAAAAGAAAGTTTGCTTATAGCTAAGCAAACAATTATGCTCTCATTCATTCAGTTGATAGTGTTTCTATTTTATTTAGTTTTATAGATGTAGAAACTTATCTTCGATGCACGCTTAACAGATTAATTTATTCGTTTTTAGAAATTTAACCATTATGACGAGTTTAAATCATTTCCATATTCCTGAACTTTTGTGCTTAGGTAGCTACCATATTTTCAGTCTTTAGTTAACGTATTTTGATTAATTAAGAGGCTTTTATTAAAGTTTGGAGGTGCTAAATGTTTTAGAAAAGAATTGTTCAATGATTTTAGTGGTCTTTTTTTCCCAAAAGGTACTTGGTTGTACCTATAGTTTGGAACATATATATATATAGATCAGAAAAGTCTATAGGCTTGGAAGTTGCATTCATGAACAAATGTATGCACACGCATGTAAAAAAAGCTATACTTAAAAAAATGTTAATGTAGAAATGGATACTAATTAGGGATACTATCACTGTTATATTCTTTTTGTTGTACCTCTATCCAGATGCTTTGATTCATATCCGGAAACTTCCTTTTCTTTTCATTTTCCTCCGTTTAGTGGCATGATTGAGTTTTGCTGGTTTCTTTTTCGAAATCTCTTGTGTTGTATTTTTCATCTTTTCAATCTCTGCTTTGCTTATTTGTACAATAAATAATATTTGTTTTGCAAATACGATTTAGATTCAGAAAAAAAAAAAAAAAAAGGACATAGCAACAAAAGACATAATAAAATGTGAAAATAAATAATCATTCAACTAATAATAAAGTCATTCCTTTCGTTAGCGGTAATTCACACTAGACAAACATTGAACTGACCTTTCACGTTTGCTGTAGAAAAAGTGATAGATTTTCTGTGCAATTGAGTTTAGCGAAATTTGCTAAATTTAATTTAATTTTGTTCTATTGTAGATTATCTGCGTTTGAAATGTTTTAGGAGATTTTCATGGAGCGCATAATTAGTAGTGAAATTTAAAGTATGATGTAAATTTGGGAATTGCTAAAAAAAAAAAAAATTTTATTATACATTAAGCTCCAATTCATATTCACATTTTTCTGGAGTCTTTATCAATGCATTTTCTTCTCTTCCACCATCCAATCCAGTCAGTACCTTTTGTCTTCTGTTTCTGCATAGACAGTTAAAAAAATTGAAAAATTCAATATCAAATTTTCTGATGGAAGAATTTCTGATATATAATTATACAACTATTTACGCACTAAAATTGAACTTACAAAAATTAAAAACTATTTCCAAAATTCGAATCACGCTTATTTCATAAAACATCATCGAATTTTTAAATTTGTGAAAATGCATTGAAATTAATGATTGAAAATTTTCATCCTTCCAAGATTCTTTTGAAGTTCGCTTCCTTCTTCAATATCATTTTTATAGTTACTGCCAAGGAGCGGATCGTTCTGAATGTAAATAACATCCTCCTGAGGATAACGATGTCATTCTGATTTCAAACTTTCCTCATTGTTTGATCTTGCCTAAAACAGAGGATTCCATAAGATCAATACTAATTAATATAATTACTAGCCATATAATTATTTTAAAAAAATTATCTTATTTCCAGTATTTCCTTCTCCTAAGTAAGGACGGATGATAACTAATGTTATTTATTGAACATTGCAATCAGGATGATAATCAGAATATCCGTTGAACTTTACTTATCTTCGAATTGTTGCAAACATCTCATTAATGAGAGAGGAAAAGACTTAGCAATTAAGCAAAAAAGAAAGATCCAAAATCTACAGAAAAACATTAATTTGGCTTGAATTTTTCCCTTCAAGATCACTTGCATTTTTTGTTTCATAGCCATATAGTCAGTAATTTTTTTGCTTCATAATCTTTAGTTTAGTTTCATTAATCAAAAGGCAAACGATATACATGATAGATCTCGTTTAGCTGCACCACAGTTCCAGGCAATTTCAGACAAATATCCCAGTCAATTCAAGTGATATTCGAACAATTACACACCATCTTAATAACAACTGTGAAACATTGATAATCATAAATATTCGAGATAACAGATATCAGTTTTCGGTGTAAATTACTTTTTTTCTATCAAAATTTAAAAATTTACCACTTGACCCCAACAATCAACAAATGTGCAACCACCTTGCCCGGAAGCGTCGTTGTTTCTGCTTTGTTCATTTTTCTGAAATTTCGAAAGTATCGATGAAAACTATTTAATCCGAGAACTACTAATCATTCTTCATCAAAAACTGATCTTCTTCAACAAACATTTTATTTAATTTTTTTTTTTTTTTATTCAAGTAAAAAAGGGTTTAACAGTAAATTGCATAGCTGGTCCCGAATTTGTCCCGAACTTGTTGATCACGAGTGCAATTATGATTCTTGATCACAAATTTGACATCAAATTGTGTTTGGAGTACTTAATTCAAGGTGCTTGATCTCGAATTTGACACCGAATTGTAGATAATTACTAATTATAATTAATCATTTATTATTGTCATTACCATTTTCCTCTGAATGAATTTACGACTTAGTGTATTTTATTTGCATTGCTACCACTTTTGCATAATATTTGTAATGCCATGACATATTACTATTAAAGTTATTTCAAAGAATAGTGTGGGTTTGCAGAACTTCACACGATAACGCATTCTGATCTGAGCTGCAGTTCAGATGCTGACATCATGACGCATTCTGATCTGAGCTGCAGTTCAGATGCTGACATCATGACGCATTCTGATCTGAGCTGCAGTTCAGATGCTGACATCATGACGCATTCTGATCTGAGCTGCAGTTCAGATGCTGACATCATGACGCATTCTAATGAAAGAAAATGAAGCAAGAAAAAAAAAAAAAAGAAATATTAGGATGAAAAGCCTGAAACGATGGCGAAGAATGAGCCATCTGTCATTGGAGGTGTTATGAAGTCACAAAATCTGTGCATTCTAAGGCAGATTAAAAAATCTTGTGATATTCTTATTCCGGAATGAGTATCAAAATTTTTCCGATATCCGGTCAAGATTCAATCTTCCACACTATTAGAGATGCTTCGGTTAGTGCTACGAATTTTCCGCTACAGCTGAACTAGCCTTGCTAAAGTACGAATTGAAAAGTTTGCTTATGATTTTAATCAATTATTTCAGTTATTCATTCCTAAAAGAAAAGAAAGATACGCAAGTGATTTTACTAATTATAAGCGTAAATTTTCGTACAAACATTGTAAAATTGTAATGTAATTATTCTGAACTCATTCAGTGTTTTTCGATCAATTAATTAGCTGTAATTTGTAATTGGAAAGTAACAATATGATATGTTATTAGTTCTGAAAGTATTAATTTAAGCAAATATTTATCCAACTGATGTTGACATCGTTCGATGTTCTTTTTGTTTTATATTACTTGCAAGCAAACAATATTCGTAAAATATCTTTTTGAAATTAACAAAACAAGATGCTGCTGATAGTTAGTGCAAAAGATAAAACTTCATAACTTAAGAGAAAAAAATAAATAAATACAAAATTACCTAAAAAAAAAAAATGAATTAAAATGAGTAAATTCTAAAGAAAGAGCATATATATATAAAAAAATATATATATATGATAATCTCTGAATGTAATATTTGATAAAATCTTAAATTTTACAGAGCTAAAAGTTGTCTTTTAGTTTTTGTAAGAATTAATTTCTAATTTTAGTAGGATTTATTCAGTCTTTTTGTATTCCATTTAATTATAATAGCATTTTTTTTTTTTTTCATTTATTCTAGTCAGCAAGACACAATTGTTAAGCCGTTTTCCACTAAAAACAGCTGTTTTCTTTTCTTTTCATTCTTTTTTTTTTTTTGAACTTGCTTTTAATTTCTAGTCAAACATTTAAATTCTTTTTTCATCTACCAAAACTTGCTCCATTTTATATTTGTAAATGTACAAATATACATATATATATGCTAATATATTCGGTCTAGTCCACTTTATAATTTCATAGTATATATATCTGTATAGATGCATATATATATATATATACATATGTGTGTGTGTGTGTGTGTGTGTGTGCTACCGGTACTTGAAGTGGTGCATATAGTGTTTAGACATAGTTCGAGACAGAATGAGTTCGAGCTAGTCAACCAAACAGGTTCTCCAACGTTGAAATTTCGATTACTTACTAGTTTCGTTTTATGTTGTCAATTTTAAGCGAATATATACATAGCAATTTTAAATCCTACACATAACAACAATTCTTTTCGTATTTCAATCCAAAATTGAATCATTCATACAAATATTACTTGCTCATTTCATTTATTTAGTTCATTTAAAATTAAACTTTTCTTTTTTTTTTTTTTTTTTAGTTGTAGCAAATTTTATTTTTCGTTTAAGATTATTTGAAAATTTGGATTTGAAATAGCAATTCATTTCACTGTTACCATTGTTGGATGTAAATTTAAATTTAATTTAGCCAAAGTTGAAAACATTTCTTCTTTTCTTTACAAATGAAAACCATTTTCTGAAATGCAAAAAATGCTTTTTTTTTCTAACATTTTTTCCAAATTTTCCATTTTTGCCGATTTAAATTTGCGATAGAAATTGCTTCAAAAAATTTTGGAAAATTTTTTCCATTTTCGACTTTTACAAAAATCGAGAAATGCTGGAAAATTTATAATTTATGCTTCACTACAATTTCTTCCTCAGTGCAACTTTGTTGCCTTCACTGAATCGTTTCAAATTTTAAATTCTAAATTAATTTTATTCATTTGGCAATTTCATCGTTTGTATAAAAATTACAACTGATAGCATCTAGTTGCAAAAGGCTCGATTTTCCAATTTTAATTACTAATGAGTAATTTATTCATCGACAAATATTTTCATTCCGTAATTTCCTCTCTTCTTGCCACTATTTCAANTTTGTTTTTTTTTTTTTTTTTTTTTTTTTTTTTTTTTTTTTTAAGATAACTTTTAGCAATAAACTTATTTCAACTTACAACATTTCCTCACATATGCTTCGGTAGATCTAAACATTTTACGTCTTTAATTTCCAATTAAAAAATTTGCAAGAAATGTAGAAATTACCGTAAATTACAAGTGGAAATTTGCTTCTGATAATTCATAATATTTCTGATAAGTTCTGCTAGACATTTATAAAACATTGTTATAACAAGATATATTAGGATTTTTATTATCCATACCTATGCTTATTTCACTGAAAACGATGAACTGATATCTAATAGTATTTTTACACTGAACACACTGATAACAATGTTTGATGATAATGACTAGAGTAATGATGCTGATAACGACAAAAATGATAATTGTATAGTTTACGATAGCTAATGATGATGCAAATGAGATAATATTTTATTAGTTTTGAATGATTAAGATACGACACGTCTTTTCAAATGCTGAATAAACAAGTTTACAAAATTATCTAGTTTTGAGATCTAGAGAGAGAGAGAGAGAGAGAGAGAGAGAGAGAGAGAGAGAGAGAGAGAGAGAGAGAGAGAGAGAGAGAGAGAGAGAGAGAGAGAGAGAGAGAGAGAGAGAGAGAGAGAGAGAGAGAGAGAGAGAGAGAGAGAGAGAGAGAGAGAGAGAGAGAGAGAGAGAGAGAGAGAGAGAGAGAGAGAGAGAGAGAGAGAGAGAGAGAGAGAGAGAGAGAGAGAGAGAGAGAGAGAGAGAGAGAGAGAGAGAGAGAGAGAGAGAGAGAGAGAGAGAGAGAGAGAGAGAGAGAGAGAGAGAGAGAGAGAGAGAGAGAGAGAGAGAGAGAGAGAGAGAGAGAGAGAGAGAGAGAGAGAGAGAGAGAGAGAGAGAGAGAGAGAGAGAGAGAGAGAGAGAGAGAGAGAGAGAGAGAGAGAGAGAGAGAGAGAGAGAGAGAGAGAGAGAGAGAGAGAGAGAGAGAGAGAGAGAGAGAGAGAGAGAGAGAGAGAGAGGAAGAAAGAGAAAGAGAGAGGGGTAAATGAAGTATGAAATGGAATAAGTATGGATGAGTTGTGAGTACCTTTTTCATCATTGTTAGATCGTTTTGTAATTTAGCTCTCAGTCTTATTTATTCTTCGTAAATGTCATCAACCACAAGTGTTAACTTTTATTTTTTCTACTTCTGAAATAAACTTATTCGGCTAGACTTACTGGGCAACAAAGATAGAACTACTGGACTAGAAGTTGTAAAATATCTAGGCGAGAGAAATTTAAGCGCATAGACCGAGATATGAGATTAGAATATCAGTTTAATTCATGATAAGAACGAAATGAACCATTCAGAAAAGATGTTAAAATTAAGGATTTCAATTTATTAAGAGGGAAAAAGAGAAGCAGGAAAGGTGATCTAGAAAAACTTATTTGGAACAGTAATTTAATCAGGAAAGATCTATAATGCAACGAATACACAAAGAATACTTTATCGTACGGTAGTGATAATTTAATCAAGAAAAATGTAATACAAAAATTGAGTACCTTATCATACGGTAACAGTAATTTGGTCAGGAAAGGTACAATATAGGTAGGATATCTTAACATATGATAAGAGAGTTTCTTTCTAGGAGAAGTACTTTAAACAGTCTTACCTTTATTACGAAAATTAATTTATCTTATCTTTATCACACGATAATTATGTAATATAGGAGAGTTTCCATAAATATGATGAAAAGGTAAAGTTTACTGAGGAAATAGATTCCGTTATTAAATTAAAAAAAAAAAAAGAAAAAATTGTAATAATACTTTTCCAAGTGCATTTCCAGGCTACAATTTTATTAAAACACTTAAAAAAAAAAAAAAAAAAGAGTTACATTAAGTAAATTTTCTAGAAATTCCAAAGTCACCTTTTCAATTAAAATTCTCATCATTCAATTAGCATCTTTGCTGTTACTTCGAAATAAAATCTTAATATCTATATTTTCAAACTTTCAGGAGGAACAGAAATGAACCAAACAGAAGCAATTTTGGTGATCTCTTTTCCTGTTGCAATGCTCTTCTTGGTATTAACAACTATTTCAACTAATGGAGTGATAATGAATGATCAGAATACTAGTCCAAATACGAATATTTCATGTTAGTTCAGGATCACGTAATATTTGAATTGTAAAATACAATATTGCATTTTCTTGCTAATTAAAAAAAAAAAGAAAAAAAAAAAAAGGAAAGGGCGGAACAGACCAAAAGATAATTGATGAATATTTAGGTATTTTACAAAGGTAATAAAAGTAATTACTTTTGATCAGTTTTATTTTAATCTTATCTAATAGACATAGCAAATGAATCATTTGTGATCATTAATTTTCAGTTAATTTATTCAATTATTAAGTGTAATTTATCGTAGTCATCTTTCGCCTAATCTTATCAAATATTAATTGTAGACAATAATTAAAACGAATTCGTAATTAGCCATATCATCCTATTATCAGTTGTTTTTACATCATTTAATTTACCTGAATTTGTACTATATTTTATATCACTCAATCATTTAACTCCAACTTTCTATTACACTAATTCCATTTCCATTTCGAATAGCTTTTTCCGAATTTCAGTTTTAAAACGATTCAAACGCCAGTACTCGATGAGTTGTCCAGGAAGTTGCTTTCCAAGTTGCTACACAAGTTCCCAATGTCATCAGATTTCACCTCGTATGATATGCATTCAGTCCTGTTGTTGTCCAGCAACCCTTCCGACAAACAGTCATTCAATTTTCAGTCCCGGTAGCATTAATATTATACCGATTCCTGTGCCTATCGGATCGATCGGACAGCGAAACGTTTTCAGTCTTTCCAGTAAGGCTCAAGCAGTTTCCGTTTTTTTTTTCTCCTTTTGTTTTGCTGTCCTTTTTCTTGTCATTTTATTCACACTCAAAGTTCTAATGAAGAAGAGATTTCCTAGTTATCGATACTTATCAGTTATAATTAGCGATATCAGGTTGATAACAGTATTTTTCCTGATTACTGATACTTATTAGTTATAATTAGCGATATCAGGTTGATAACAGTATTTTTCCTGATTACTGATACTTATTAGTTACGTATCAGGTTGATAACAGTGTATAATTTTAATTTAGCTACATTGAAATGCTTAAAAACTTCTGGAATGCCATAGCAATTTTAATTATTTGTTTATTAAGTTTGTGTTCGTTTAATTTATAGCTAACTGCAATGATTTCATTTATTGACATTATAAAATTTTTAGCAATTTATATCAATTTAAAAATTTATGACAGTTTAATTTCTAACCGCTCACAGCAAATTTCAAAGTGATTCAATTAATCATGAAATTAATTAAAGAACTGTAATAGCGAAACATTCTGTATGGTATTTTTAGCGGCATGTGATGGAGGACCAGCAGTAGCTGCCTGCATCAACGGTCTTTGCGGCCAAGGATTCTTCTGTAACAGTCGAGGATTCTGTTGCCGATGTGCTACCGGAAATTCTACTGGTAGCAAGCAATTTAAGCAGGAAAAAAAAAAAAAAAAAAAGGGAACAGTAGAAAGGCAGAAAAGAAAGGAGGAAAATTAGTGTCTCTTTACTGATAAGTTAAAGATAAGGAATAAAATTATGGAAAAATCTGTCTAATTACCTGAATTGATTTTTAATTTAATAATTATTGCAATATGATTTGTTTGAACTTTTAGTTTTCATATTGTTTATCAAAAGTTAAAACCGAATAAGAGATGAATTGCAATATAATTACTCCAAATGTTAGCTCCAGTTTGAGGTTGTACAATGATATTAATTAGGCTAAATAGACTTTAAAAATTAGAGATGACGTTGATGAAAAAGAAGGACGAGAAATTGTAATGAATGTGCTATTAAATGCTTATGAAATGAGCTTTTATTTTACGAAATTTATAAATTACATTTCACAAATTTCGTCCTATTTAAAAAATATTTTAATTTTATTTTCTTCTTTTTTTTTTCCAAATTAAAAAGAAAAGAAAATGAAATTTTTGGCGATCTTACAGGTCCATGCATTAATAACCTATGTCCAGCTGGTTACTCATGCAACACTAATTATTACTGCTGTCCACTTGGTTCCGGTTCTGTACTTGGTAATATTTTTTTTGTTTAACTTCAAACCATACATTCGACCTAGTTAGTTTTTTAGGTGATCTTTCCTTTCCTTTCGACTGTCTTATTCAAATTTCAGATTGTTTCATCAAAGAGATAAGACTGAAACTAACTTCCAGTACTCATCACCATTCTCTTCTAGCATATTTTATCGCAGGACAATTTCAGGTCCCTGTATCAATAATCAATGTCCAACAGGTTATACCTGCGGTGCAGGTAATTTATGCTATTCGGTAGCAACAAGTGGTTTCAGAATACGGAAGTGAATGATTTTCGGCATTTCTTGCGACTCTTAAACATAATTTATTTGTCAAATTCGGTGGATTGTTTTCTTCCTGCTCGGTTGCACCTTTCTTCATTGCTACTTTTAACTTCTAGCAAGCATTTTACTCATGTCTAGTTCACGAGAATTTCCTGTAGCTTCTTGTTGTTCGCCATAAGCAATAATGCCTCACCCTTGACCTTTCCCATTCCACCTCTTGACAAGCTCAATCTTTTGACAAATTTAATCGGAAAATTTAAATGCAATGCCTTCGTTCATTCTTATCATAGAATATGCTTGAAATATATTTTCCCAGTATCAATTATCAGAACTGATTCACTGGACAATTTTCACTTATATTAATGCTTTGCTGTTTTCGCTTGTTCTATACGGTATTTGCATTTGTTTACCTGAGTCTGAATGAGTTGTCTAAGTGAGGGAAGGTTCCAAATTCTAGCTAGTAGTTAGTTAACTTTCCCACTACAGCACTTCCTTCGAATCACTTTCTCTCTCACTCATGCGGAGAATTTTTACTGTCATAGTAGAAAGTTGATTGGTCACAAATGAAAATGTTTTATCTTTTCTACAAAAAAAGAAACTTTTTGCTATCTAT